>JASAOE010000785.1:0-50000 GCA_029964075.1 Patiria pectinifera | reverse complement strand
CTGATGAAGTGAGTGCTCTGATGTGAACTTGATGGTCCAGTTGAAGGAATCAGTGTGGTTCAAAGCAAACTGAAAATCACCCAACTGTCCTCATCATGCATCATTGTTCCAAATGAAAAATACATCCAATGTAAAAAAAAACATTTGAGTTCACTAATATAGCCCATCATGTGGATTTTGTAACATATTGGCCAGGTCCTTCAGTTTCTGAACAAAGTATATTTATTTATTTATTTTTTTTCAGTACCAGGAGGAGGATCTGTTTCATTTTTAAAAAATTGTGTTGTGAACATACTTATGTGCTTTTATTTTGTTAAGCTGGGGGCAAACAGTGCAAAGTAGGCTATCTCTCTTTGTGCCATTTCAATGCAATTTGACATACGTGTAACATGGATATACTTTTCTTTCTTTTTTAAAGAAATACTTATAACAAAACTGGACTTGTGAACGATTCTTCTGGAAGCCATAGTTTTCAATGTTCTAACTGTCTGACTATATGTGTGTGTGTGTTTTAAACTTTTTTTAAAGAGATGGTATGTGCAATCTGTATTTGGACAAGTATCACTGATCAGTTATTGGATTTTTTTCTGGCTGTGCCGGTTAAATTAACTGCATTTATGTATGGTATTATTAGTTATCCCGCGAGCGCGAGTGGAACACGGAATAATGTATTGCGTCTGTGTTCCACATACCACTAGGCCGAAGGCCCAGTGATAAAGTTATATATACTACATGTATATGAAAGTTGTTCATAAGTGTCTGTAGATAGGTACATCAGCATGTTTGTAGTGGTTAAAAGAAGTGGTCTTAGACCAATGAAACTGGTGAATGTTACTAAATGGGACCAAAAGTGATAAACGGAGTGCTGAAGTTCGTAAATGTAATTATGTGGAGTCAGATGTCAAAACCTTTGTATGTACTAACAACTTTAAGAGTACCAAAAGCTTAATGGCTTGTAGTGTGTTTGGTCAGTGACTTTTTTTGTGAAGTTTGAGAGGACATATGTATATTATTGGCCATTATCTGAAGACTGATGACAAACTCACGAACTATACTTATCTTATAAAAAATAGAAGTAAACTTTTGAGTTTGCATTTTTTCTCTGTGGGGAAATCTTAACAAAAGTGTTGATTTTGGCTTTCAAGAACGATACATTTGTCTGTAATTGCTGTAATTGTACATTGTACTCAGTGATTTTGTCATTCAAATCAATGGTAAAATTTGTACTACATTGTGTGTCTCTATTTAAGCATCCTTGATTTGTCATGCAATTATTATTATTTTTTTATAATAGTAGTAGCACTTTATTTTTATTTATTTTTTGATTTTGGCATGTCAATTGCACATGTGAACTCAATTTTTCGGGGCGAATGTCAGGACATGTTTTTGTACACTTAGCAAAAGTGGACCAGTTTTTGAAATTATGACATACAGTTGGCCCATATGTGGTTGGGCCAAATAATTCACTTGCAATTAAGGTCCCTTACCTCTGCGTATCAGGATGTTGTGCTATTTTTTTTTTAACTCAACCCAAGCCATTGCAATTAGTGAAATTTATGAATGAGTATCGCTATATGAAAGCCTACAAAAGTATTAATTTTATTAGCATTAAATCTCAGTCCATCATGAATTTTTACATGAACTTTTGAAAAAGATTTTACCGAACCTTACTTGCCATTGTTTACTTTATGCTTCCTTGTATTTTGATTTCTGCATGTATAATGTGCTAATAAATTATAAATTATCCGATTACAAGACAGTTAACATGTTTTAATGGCCATTAACCTAAGACAGTTAACATTATAATTAATCAGTGTGCTGATTGTAGCAAATCTACTTCATGTTGTTTTGATGTGATTTGTATATGTGCCATGCGGCCCACAGCTTCAAAACTTCATCCAATAAAGATGTCAAATGTACAAAGTAATTTTTCATCGATATTTCCTGTTTGATTTCAGCCTTGATTGGCCTAACCAAGGACATACAACAATCCCTATCGTTAAAAAACACCTAGGCTCCCATTTCCGTGCGTATTGCGCAGTCTTTTCGCGCGCGCAAGTCGGCTAGTGCAAGTGTACAATAAATTGAGCGCTTACAAAAAAATGACTGCATATTCGATTCAGAGGCCGCTAAGTACAGTCCATAATTATGATATCATTCTTCCTGTTTAGTGTCTAGCAGGAGATACATTATTTAAGGTCATTATTAACTCCTGCATTCTTTCAAATCGGAAAAAAATGGTTGTTTTAATTTTATAACGAAATGTGACCCTTGCATGAAAATCGTGACAAGCACGGTCCAGCTACACACATGCCGCTGACCGATTTGCTCTAGAACTTGTGTATTCATGCGCTCTGCTTTTGTTAACAAAAAAACTGTAATTGCTCCTTTTATGCCCCTTTACTATGAAGACAACAGCGAATTTCTAAAAGTGAAAAATATCAAAGGACTTCATGCTTGTATTTCTGTGAAATTTGGATGAAAGTGGAAGCGATATTCGCACTATTTACAATGTAAAAGTAGAGACACTTTTTTCCCCGCAATTATGGCGGTTAACGGCCTCAAACAAATTTGTGTTGCGCTCATAGAGCTATATTAAAGTAGAGTTAGCGCTCTAGTAATGTAATAATAGCTCTGTGGTTGCGCTCCCAAAGACTTGGGTAGCAGTCGTGACGGCATTCTGCACAGGATTTTAATTGGAAGAATATAAATAGGGGGAATTAATTAAAGTCCATTCCCCAGACCCAACATAAGCCTAAGCTGGGCGGGGGGGGCAACCGCACTCGCACAACAATGTGGGTTGGCTTCCGTAATATCAGGGGCCGGGTACCCATATTCCAAATGGGGGCACTCTTTAAACCCAATGCACATTTCGACTGCCCCCTTCCCCCATTCGAAGTCCAAATGCAATTTGAGCCAATACGGTACGTATGGGAGCTCAAATTGCATTAGGTTTAATTATTTACCGTTTTTAAACGCTGCATAGGAATCGTGCCTTACAAAATTAACAACTATTATGTCAGTACATTTGGGTTTAGCGCTGGGGGGTGGGGGGACTTAATGCCTCCTCTTTCAAGTTCCGCGCGCCTAGTACAAAGCCCGCCCTGCCTCACCCGTGACAGCCGTTGGTGGCGCTGTTGAAAACTAAGGATCCGGTCCGGTCCACGCAAGAAGCATTGAGATATCGGCCGTCAGCAAAAGGCCAATTTTTCACAGCAAAATTCTTCTGTTTCTGCTTGCAAGTAAGTTTCAAGTATATGACATATCGTGCACCGTTTTCGTAACACTTGTTACAGTAATATTTATAACATTGTAAACAAATCGGAATTATATTCAGACGTTATCTGGTTATTTCCTTCTTTTCGCCGTTAGCCTATTTGTCATGATGATTGTTCTGCAATTCTGCAGTGCAACAACAAGGGCGGCTGTAATTATTGAATGTCAGACAAGTCGACCGTTGGGACAACTCGACTCGGGACAGGTCGACCGTTGAGACAAGTCGACCGTTGAGACAAGTCGACCGTTGAGACAAGTCGACCGTTGAGACAACTCGACCGTTGAGACTTAATAATGGAAATGTATACACGTGAAGCTAGCTGGAGTTACCCAGCTCTGAGTTTTATCATTGGGTTGTCATCTAGATGACAACCCAATGATAAAACTCAGAGCTGGGTCCCAGCTCTGAGTTTTATCATTGGGTTGTCATCTAGATGACAAAACCAATGATAAAACTCAGAGCTGGGTAACTCCAGCTAACGTGAAGCGGAAAAAGTTGCATAAATCTGTGGCAGGACCAGTCCCGGGCGCGGCACGGGCATACTCGATGTACAGAGGGCGCTCCGATCCGGTGGTCGTCGCGTCGGGCCAGCACGCCCCGCCCGCGAGGGCCGGGCCCGGCCCGGCACGCGGGCCAACGACCAGCGCGAGTGGGCTTACAGGCCCGGCACAAACGATGTCAAAATGCACCGTGCATGGTACGGCCATGTTGACCGGGTATAAGTGCGCGCACAGGCCCGGCAAACACGATGTCACCGTGCACGGAATGGACAAGTTGACCGGCAAGTGGGCGCACAGGCCCGGCAGAAACGATGCCACCGTGCAGGGTACGGCCACGTTGACCGGGGATAAAGTGCGCACCGAGGCCCGGCAAAAACAATGCCACCATGCACGGTACGGCCACGTTGACCGTGGATGCCCGCACAGGCTCGGAAAAAAACGATGTGCACGGACAATAAGCTGCGCTATATCGGCTCTGTTATATGCAACAAAAAAACTCATGTGTAATAACTCCCAACGGCGATCAGCCGCCGTCAAAATCCCCGGTACTTTACCCTATTAAGCCCCCAAAACTAGGCCCAAAAACATGCAAGGCGACTTGTCTCAACGGTCGACTTGTCTCAACGGTCGACTTGTCTTTCCATTTATCACACATACGGTCGAGTTGTCTCAACGGTCGAGTTGTCTCAACGGTCGAGTTGTCTCAACGGTCGAGTTGTCTCAACGGTCGAGTTGTCTCAACGGTCGAGTTGTCTCAATGGTCAAGTTGTCTCAACGGTCGAGTTGTCTCAACGGTCGACTTGTCCCGAGTCGAGTTGTCTCAACGGTCGACTTGTCTGACCCCCTAATTATTTAGGCATACCCAATTATTTATATCTTTTGGAAAAGATTCCCATAACTGGCCATCACTTGCTACTTCTGATAAGCAGCCTTCTGATTCCAGAAGTAATCACTTGCCACCCTGTGCACAAACCGTATGAGACTGGTCTGAAAGTGAAACTGTTCTGGAAATATTTATTACTTTCCATGCTTTCTGGTGGCAGATTAGACCCGTGAACATGGCGTTGTATCATTTCGAACCTGGCGAAATCGATCCGCCATACATAATTTCGTATGGCTGTTGAGTACTCACCTAGAAATCTATATTTGCCTTCCCACTTGTTCAGGATGTGTCATTTCGACGAAATTTGCCGTCAATGAAGACCCATACGAACGTGTAGAAATTAGATTTTAACGTTAACTGGACAATTACCCAGATACCACTTGCGTGCCAAATTATTGGAGCCCTCTGAGCTACCCGTCTGCTTCATGTGGCCCATATGATAGGCGGCGTCAGATTGGCCAATCACGAGACCACGTGATAAACGCAGCTAATAATTTGGAATCGCACTTATGATCCGGACATCAGGAGTGCCCGGAGCGTCAGTGCGTTACCAAATTATCCGCAGCATTTATCACGTAGTAAATCACATGCATGATCAGGAGGAGGTTGCAGGACGTCGAGATCTTGCCAGATTTTACCTCGAATTTTGTTTAAATGCCAGATTTGGCATAAAAGCAGATTTTAACATGTTCAAAGAAAGCTTGATATGTGAGTACTTATCACACGGTAAAGCAATGTTCAGTTTTTGTCACGGAAGGACGATTTCGCTTGGTTCGAAATGGTTTGAAAGAGCGTGGCGTAGTTTACAAGCCACGTTCACGGGTCTAGTGGCAGATAGGCCCCATTGGTCACTGAAATGTAGCTGGAGTTACCCAGCCAATGACAACCCAATGATAAAATTGAGGGCTGGGTAACTCCAGCTAACTGAAATGGTGATGGCTAGATGAACGATATGGAAATCTTTCCATATTTTTGCATGTTAAATTCCTGATTAAATTAGTAGAAAAATCAGACCAACACTACAAGAGTTTGCAAACAACCATTCCTGTTTCCTGATGCGCAGATATGCTGAACATAAACAAGGAAAACTCTCGGGTCGCCTGCAAGAAGTGCGGCTACAGCGGTCACCTGACGTACCAATGTCGTAACTTCATCCGAGCTGACCCAGGCAAAGATGTGACCCTTGACATCAGTAGCACGAGTTCCAGCAGTGCAGAGAGTGATGATAAGGCCGACGCCTATATGCCAGCGTTACCACAGAAACAGGATGGTACATGTCATGTGACTAGCTGTCTCGAATATATACCGAATATTTGAATATTCTACTATCAACTGAATATTTGAATAGCTTTTTGCTGGTTTGAATATTCAGAAATTTAAAAAAAACTATGCACGTGCACACATGACCATGGTGTCATTTTGATCGTAAAGTTGCAGTTTTTGTATTGTCAGATGCCACTTTTTTGTCGACAGCAACGTTCTTGTTGCCGCCTATTTATTGGTGCCATTCTTTTAGCTGGGTAAAGTCCCTGGACAGTTAAACACTATTTACTGCAAAACACTCCAGTGGCCCATAATATCCATTGCCGCATGCAAATTTTAACCAGCGCGCTTTGTATGCAACTTTTGACCAGCGAGGAAGGCATCTGCAGCTGGCGTGTGTAAAACTTGATCGGCGAGTGTCGAATATTCAAATATTCTGGTCAATTGCAGTTCGAATAATCAAATACTAAATTATTCGAAAATGGACAGCCCTAGTGCCAATAGGTTCCGATCTCATGACGTCAAGGTACCATGTGACCATCCGTTTGCCCTGTGATTGGCCGCCAATGCAGTAGGCAAATGTTTGATTAATAGCAACCACATTGCACATTCTAAACTAGACAATAGTGTTTATTTTCGTGTAAACCAACCCTTTATCAAAAGGCGTAACGGTCATTACAGTTGTCATATCATGTGACGGGACCAGTGGATTCAACGACCGTTTCATGTATTAACTGAACAATAAGATTTCTGATTGGCATCAGTCAATGTATTTCCTTACTTTTACATTAATTTTATATTAATTACAGGTGGTCATCAGATAAAATGTCAATTTGGGATGCATAAAAATTAATTTGATCTTCCATTTCACAAATTTTTGACAAATCGTTTCTATTTTCTTGTCTTGAATCTGCACAGAGTCCACGTCAAAGTCAAAAAAGGAGTCGAGCAGACATCAGAGCAGAGAGAAAAGAAAGAAACGTAAAAAGCGGAAAGAAAGAAGTCGAAGGTGAGTGCATTTACAGTTGACAAAGGTCATACACTCCTTTTTGTCAATTGTGTTGTAATTTCAACCAGATATCTTTTAGCAGGTTCTATTCCCTTTTCAATCATTTTTTGTTTACTTTAACTTTGATTTAAATTTCAATTTAAAATTTAATGAATTTAATTTGGTTTCTTCTATTAGGCCAAAAAATGGTCTCCGGTTTCTGGTATGCGCGCGCGTCACCGTAGCCATGTGCGTCAGCAAAATGAAAAACTTTTTTTCAATAAAAGATGATGTCTCAAAACCGCCAAACTCACTGGTTTGACTGGAATCCTGCTGCTGCACAATTTTAACCTGTTTTCCGATGGGATTATGATCTAGAATAAGCTTTATGTGGCCTCTCTGGACTCCCATATATTTGCACTAAGTTTAGTCGTGCACCATTTGCAGTCATCAGCCGACATTTGAAGCAAAAAAAAATAGGTTAAAAATAAAAAGCCGCGTCGCCGCACCACTTTTTGGGCAAGCTCCATACCAGAAACCGGAGACTTTTTTTTGGGGGGGGGGTCTTACTTGAACAAAGAAATTGAGTGGAGCAGGGTTTGAACCTGTGACCTCAGGATGGCCAGTTCGGTGCTCCACCAACTGAGCTATCCAGTCCTATGTTGGCAGTTCCCCATTTTGTCAATACCTTTGTTAAAAAATCAGTAATCTCTGTTAATAACCGTGATTTCTTCTTCATGTTTGTTTTCATTTTTTCGGACCAGGCGTAGTCGTTCCCGTTCCCCTCTGTCATCCTCCTCAGACAGTGAGTCATCTTCCTCATCCTCAGACGATGATTCATCCTCATTATCATCTTCTGAGGAGGAACATCGCCGCAGAAGGAGGAAAAAACACAAAGAGAGGTCACATCATCGTAGTAGTACCAAGAAAGAGAAGAGAAGACATAAAAAGTCTCAGAGAAAGACAAAGAAGAAGAAAAGACACTCGTCCACTTCAAGTTCTGACTCTCATTGATAAAAATCAAAACTTGTTCCATTTTTGTTTTTACTTTTCTTAAAAAAGCTTTACTTATTTTATTTGGTTCCAAGTTGTCAAAAGTTTTTAAAGAAATAGCACATCAATGAGTAATGTTGTTGAACTATTACACACACAAAAATGGTGCATCTGTATGCCCCCTTTGTTTTTGATGTGGTGGTCTGTTGGTTCAATGCATTTTCAGTACTTTGAATAAACATTCCGACTTTTTCTTTTGGCCCACTCTTATTTTCATTGCTGTACACATTTTTAATCTTTCTTAATTGTTTTCCTTCATGTTTTCGGTATCGAAACAAGTTGCTTGAAATAAAAGTTATAACTTTGTACTAGTATCTTTAAAACTTTGTGCCTGTTCAAATTGTGTTTTGATATTTGATCGACAAAAACAATTAAGAACAGAGGAATAACTGGAGTGGGACATTTACTAAACAAAAAGACATATAGTTCAATTATTTATTTTCGTATTGACAGTTTGTCACTAATTTTATAAACTGGTCGGGATTCTCTTGGGCAGATGAAGGCATGTGGCCTTGATTTAAAATATAAGTAGCAGATATTTTGAGAATTTCTCTCAGCTTATAGAAACGTTTGCCTTTACTTAAAAACCGACTACGGATTGATGGAAAGTTTCCTGGTCAAGGACGAAAGTGTTCAATATTTCCATGGAATATAGACAATTTTAAAAGTAGTGCCAAGCTGGGCTAGCTCGGCCTTCTTTGGGACCTAATCCAATCCTGATCACAAATCTAAAAACTGTTCTGACTATTTTTAAAATAAAGGAAGTTGCCAGCTGTAAAGAATGAGAAACGTGCAATGAATAAAATTATGTAGCAAAAGCATTTAAAATTTCAAATGTGGGGGGAAAACCGCGGTAGGTACGGCCGGAGGAAGGACTTAATCAAGTTTATGAACATATTATTAATCTACGACTGTTTCATGCATTTAGCATACAACCGTCGTTGGTAACCGGTCGTTTGAAAGGTGTTTTGTGTACACGTGCTGTACGCGCACGTGTCAATGTGTACGGTTTGGTTTTGGGAAATGACAACGAAATGACCAGCAGGAGGGCAGACAAAAATGGCTCCGGATCGACGAAATCCGGGAAAAGAAAGAGGAAGACTGAACCATCGGGCTTTGTTCCGACGGAAGTCAACCCTGCTTATCGTGAGGAGAGTTTCAAAGAGGCATTTGGAGGTGCATTCAGGAAACAGGAATCGTGTGAACACGGTGAGGAAAATCTGCTGATAGTACTGCGCAGGGTTGATGCTAGTTTTGGGGCGGGGTGTGGAAGTGGTGGTGCGGGGGGGGGGGTGCTGGGGTAGGCATATTGTGGTGAGGTAACATGACATTAAGCATGCCTTAAGCAATGGCAGGAGGTTCTGTTTCTATAAAAAAAAGTGGGGTCACAAAGAGTCGCATTCCCACACAATTTTACAAACTTCCTGATGTAGGCTATATTGCCTTTATTGCCATATTGGGTATTACTATTAACTATTATAATATAAAAAGAAACAATTATAAAAGGAAGCTTATTTCTGAGGAAAGATTTCCATATACGAAGTTCACTCAACACTCTGTTTACAAACCCTATGAGAGCGGACTGAAAAATTCTAAGTGTTTTCTTAGAAAATGCTTGTATTTTCTCACTGCTCAAATTGACTTTGATGACATGAAATTGCTATCTGGGGGCTTGTTAGTCAATACAGAGGAAAATTAGTGAACTTCGCATATGGTAATCTTGCCATTTCTGATTTTCCAAGAGGAGGGTGGTAACAAGGTTTGAGGAACCACCCTTTATACACCCATCAAGTTTAATTAAAGTATTTCACATTTTGACCATGTGTACCCTTTTTCAAGAATACAAATGTCCCTCCAAATTTGTCATTGATTTGTGGTTTGCGTTTTTTTTTTATATATGTACGCTTCACACTGACATATTTTGCAGAAAGTGAAGCAACTTTACTCAGGGATCCCTTCAGCTGTTGCGTTCTGCCAAACTTTGTGAAGGACGAGGCCTTCTTGCAAGGCTTGAAAGACGAACTCTTGGATCTACCCTTTGAAGAAAAGTCCAACGACCTTTACAAATTCCAACAGGTAGGCCTAGGATTAATAGCAAAAATCCTTGAAACTGGCAGCAAGTCAATTCACAAGTTTAATAACAAGTATTGACCGGGAATGAACAAAAAAACAAAACAGAAACTGTGACTTGACTTGAGACTGGAGGACTTGTGTTGGACTTGTGATGGACTTGGTGTAAGCACTTGTGAAGGACTTGTGATGACTTATGATGGACTTATGATGTGGACTTGTGATGTGGACTTGTGATGGACTTGTGAGGACTTGTGATGGACTTGTGATGGACTTGTGGACTTGTGATGGACTTGTGATGGACTTGTGATGGACTTGTGATGGACTTGTGAAGGACTTGTGATGACTTATGATGGACTTATGATGTGGACTTGTGGACTTGTGGACTTGTGATGGACTTGTGAGGACTTGTGATGGACTTGTGAGGACTTGTGATGGACTTGTGATGGACTTGTGATGGACTTAAGACGACTTATGATGGACTTATGATATGGACTAGTGATATGGACTTGTGAGGACTTGTAATAGAATTGTGAGGACTTGTGATAGACTTGTGATGAATTGTAACGACTTGTGCTATGGACTTGTGATGACTTATAATAATGCTAATTGCGCTTTATACCAAAGGTCTCAAAGCGCTTTACAATTATTACCCCAGTTCATCAGGAATGAGACCATTTTTCTGCAGCAGCTCCAGATCAGCGCAATCTGGTCTGTACCTTCATAGGTACCCATTTATACTCCTGGTTGGAGAGAGGCAATTGTGGTAAAGTGTCTTGCCCAAGAACACAAGCACCTTTTTCCCCCCAGGGTTCAAACCCACGTACCACGTCCACGGCACATGAGTCGAAAACAGTAACCATTGGACCACAACACTCCATGATGGACTTATGATATGGACTTGTGATGGACTGTGATGGAATTGTGAGGACATGTGATGGACATGTGATGGACTTGTGATGGACATGTGATGGACTTGTGATGGACTTGTGATGGACTTGTGATGGACTTGTGATGGACTTGTGATGGACTTGTGATGGACTTGTGATGGACTTGTGATGGACTTGTGATGGACTTGTGATGGACTTGTGATGGACTTGTGATGGACTTGTGATGGACTTGTGATGGAATTGTGAGGACATGTGACGGACTTGTGACGGACTTGTGATGGACTTGTGATGGACTTGTGATGGACTTGTGATGGACTAGTAATGGACTTGTGAAGGACTTGTGATGGACTTGTGATGGACTTGTGATGGACTGTGATGGACTTGTGATGACTTGTGATGGACTTGTGATGGACTTGTGATGGACTAGTAATGGACTTGTGATGGACTTGTGATGGACTTGTGATGGACTTGTGATGGACTTGTGATGGACTTGTGATGGACTTGTGATGGACTTGTGATGGACTAGTAATGGACTTATGATGGACTTGTGATGGACTTGTGATGGACTGTGATGGACTTGTGATGACTTGTGATGGACTTGTGATGGACTTGTGATGGACTAGTAATGGACTTGTGATGGACTTGTGATGGACTAGTAATGGACTTATGATGGACTTGTGATGGACTTGTGATGGACTTGTGATGGACTTGTGATGGACTTGTGATGGACTTGTGATGGACTTGTGATGGACTTGTGATGGACTTGTGATGGCCTTGTGATGGACTTGTGATGGCCTTGTGATGGACTTGTGATGGACTTGTGATGGACTTGTGGTGGACTTGTGATGGACTTGTGATGGACTTGTGATGGACTTGTAATGGCCTTGTGATGGCCTTGTGATGGGCTTGTGATGGACTTGTGATGGAATTGTGAGGACTTATGATGGACTTGTGATGGGCTTGTGATGGACTTCTTATTGACACTGCTACAACATTTATACATTAGTCAACAACAAGAACAACAACAAAATAGACTTAAAAATACTTTATATCTCTTTATACAGTCCGGTGCGCTTCAGAATTTCTCCTCACCACACATCATAGGATTGAGGTAAGTGTAATCGCTCAGAAAATAAATTGAGCAAAGTGGTCAAAACAGATAGACAAATCATTAAGGAGTCCAATACAATAAGTTAATTGTTTTCAATAGTTTCAATACCTGGTAATTTATCAGAGCTGCTCTTTTCATGGGACTAAAGCTTATATAAATCTGTTTTAATTTCAGAAAATTCCTATATGAAGATTTTTTGGCTTTGCTGAGGAACGTCACCAGTATACCTTTAGACGACACTGTGGATATGACCTGCTCCAAGTACAACTACACGGGTAACAAAAACTAAATCCTTCCAACCGAAACTCCCAGTTTTTGACTCAAAGAATGTTTGTATAAAATTGGAAAGCTTCTTATAGGAAAGTTTAAAAATTATGCCAAAAGTACTGTTTTTGATTTTAAAAAAATTGCCTGACATATTTAGAAAACCGGCCAAAGCAAAAGGAAATTACAATGGGGCATAATATGCCCATTCCCAGTCCTAAAATACACATGCATTCCTGATGGGAGTATTATGTCCAAACATCTTAAATTGAAACCAAATTTCTTGTTGAGAAGGCTTTCATTTCTCCTCATTTCTCATCCTTTTAGATAGCCTGTTATGTCATGACGATGAGCTGGGAGGAAGGAGGATTGCATTCATCCTGTATCTTGTCCCACAATGGGAGGAGGAAGACGGCGGGGCACTGGACCTCTTCACTGTCGATGGTAATTTGGAGAGAGTTTATAATTGACAGTTTATTTGAGTAGTAATTAAAGTTTCTGTGTTATATATGCTTGGGTCGAGAGTGTTAAAAAATGTTCGCGATTTGTTCATTGTTGTTTTAATACAGCAACCCCCCATCCAAAAAAAAGTAAATGAATAACCAACAAACAAAAAAATACAGCAACCTTCCATCCAAAAAAAAGTAAATGAACAACCAACAAACAAACCAAACCAAAAACTAAGGTACCTAGCCAATAGTTCTTAAAGTGTCCTGTAAAGTCCTCATGCTTACTTCCAAAGGAACCCTGAACTTGTTTTTGTTCAACACACAAACTTCTGTTTTATTTATTCGTTCTTTTCACACATCCGCCATGGGCATGCAGAGCGTGGATAATCACACACAAATATAATAGGTTCAGGTTCAGTGTCGGGGTTCAGGGTTCAGAACTGGCTATTTTTATTGTGTGTGTAGCGGATCGAGGACGCCTGCATGCTCAATGGCGGAGTGTGAAGAGAGCGCATTGCACTATAAGTCTCAAGGCAGCCTAGAAAGTGGGTACTATCTATTGTAAGCTAAAATATCAATTACATTTGACAAAATGTGTATAAAGCTCTCGGTTCCACCTTCTTTTAAGACTGGTTAAGAAGAGTGTCCAACATCCCAACTGCAGTGATTTTCTGAACATCTGTTCGAGTTTCATGTGTTAATATTTTTTTGTTTCATTGACAGAGCATGGCCAGCCCAGCCATGTCGTGAAATCCCTGCTGCCCAAATGGAATAACTTTGTCTTCTTTGAGGTCACGCCGAGGTCATTTCATCAGGTGGGTTGTCAAGTCATTCTGTGATTGGTCAGTTGGTTGATCATGTGACCATAACTGTTTTCTTGTTGTAGATCTTGCACAACCCCAGCAAGACTATGCCTGCCTAGTACAGCTGGACCGGAGTGTGTACTCGGTTACTAAGTAACACAGTCATAGGACAATAGGCTAGTCCCTCAAGTCAGCAAAAATTTGACTTCTTTGTAGATTTTCAAGAAGTTCTCTTTCAAGGTTTTTGTTGGGTTTTTATGCTGCCCCTCGCCAACCTTTTTAAAAAAACTGTATACTCAATGTTGTCCAGATCCAAGGGGTTGCAAAATGTTGCAAAATATTTACAAGCTTACTCGGGTTGGACGAACCCACGATCTCCTGCTTAATTACTAGTGCAGATATCTTACCACTCGACTACTGAGCTTGCCGGGGTCGGCTGGCTGGTCAGTAATATAGCAGCGGGTAATGCAACTAATTCCTATATTGGGTTTTGTTCTTCGCCAACGCATTTTATAATCACTGTATAATCAGTGTTGTCAGAGGGATTTGCGAGGAAAATTCACAAGCTTACTTGCACCGTTTTGGATGACGCAAAAATTAAATGTTCTTCAGCAGCAGTGTCTGTACGTGTGCACGTGCTAATATTTGAGGTTGTCTTTGTCACAGGTTGCAGAGGTACTATCTCAAGATAAATGCCGTTTGTCCGTCAGTGGGTGGTTCCATGGACCCCGTGTGGATAGGCCGACACCATACGTTGAACCCCGGATACCACTCCATTCTCACTGTACTATTGAGGTGAGAATAAGGCCACATCCAAATCACCCTCTAGGACTATTGTCTAGGTCTGTTTGACAATTACAGCTACACTCAACCAAAAAAGAAAGTCCCTCCTTCCAATACTTTTTGTCTAACTCAAAAACTACTGAGCACCTCTCGCTCAAATAACAACTAATCAGTACAGAAATTCCTTAGCAATCCAGCCATACTCTTTATTTGGCCCAAAACAGTGATAATGTGTACGAATTTATGCAATTTATGACAAATGATACCGAAAACAGTTGCACTTGTGTAGAAAAGTGCCTGTTGCGGTTCAAACTCACCTTGCAAGTGTAGAAAAGTGCAATTTTTTGTTTTCAGTACCACTTGTCATAAATTGCATAATTTTGTAAACATCACTGTTTTGGGCCAAACAAAGAGTATGGCTGGATTGCTAAGGAATTTCTATACTGATCGGTCGTAATTTGAGCAAGATGTGCCCAGTAGTTTTTGAGTTAGACAACAAAGTATTGAGGGGGGGATTTTCTTTTTTGGTTAAGTGTACGTATGAATATGCTGGGGAAAAAAACAAAGCTGTAGATCTGAAAGCCTGTTACCATTATCTTCAAGCAAACATAAATCCTCGATCCTGATTGGTCGATCCACGGCAACAACAGTGTGATATTATGACCTAATACCATGATCCATATCGCACTCTGCGTATCGTGCTATTCTAAGATGCGCCCACCATTCCTGCTGCACTAGATTACCATTGAAAAGTTGGTATACGGCGTGCGTGTTCCATCTGTACTGTGCGTCAAGTTTTATTGAAGATAAATTCGTCTGTATATATATGCTCAACTGTGCTATCAGCTTTAAAAATGAAAACATGTTGGTTTCTTTTCAGTCTCACAATTGTCCCCCACAGCTTTTTGTCTAATTTTGTTTCCTATACTTCTTCATTTAGGAGGATGAGATCTTCGATTGGATTAACCCTTTATACCTGGACGTCCTGAACCAGTCAGAGATCCAGGATCGATTTACCGACGACTCTGAAATTCAGCTGGAGAACTTCTTGCAGGTGCGTCCGTAGATCTTGAGTCCCTGGATGACCTTGAATGTTGACAGAAACCTAATATTTTTGTGGGTGCCACGGGTGTAACTAGTGACTGGGGGAGGAGCCCCTACTGGGGACCTATTCCTCCCGACTTTGCGCCCTCTGCTTCCCTCAACCCCTAATTGAATTAGGCAAGGCAGAAGTTCGGGAAGGCTGAGTGCCTGTTTCAGAAAATGAGGCTCCAAAAGTGCCCCCTCCCCTTTCCCTGCAAATTAGGTCCCAGTTTTAGGCTCTTGATTGAGAGTCATATTTGCATTTTGACTTACGATTCTGTATTTTGACTTAAGATTCTGTATTTGATGCAATTTTGTTCTACAGAAGGAGAAATATGAGCTGGTTAGTAAGGCTCTGGAAAGCAGTGACGTCAGGTGGCAGAAGATTGGACCTGCCAATAAACGGTATTGTAGTTTGATTGCATATTATTGTGTTTATAGTATTTTTTTTGTAAACTATTTCAGCGACTTCAAAAAGAAGCCTTCTCAGACAAACGCAATGCTGCTGCAAGCAATAGGGTTTCTTAAATGCACATTCGCTGTTTGGTGTGTGTTCATTAGATGAGTCTGTTGTTATAGGCATTCTGTTTTAACCTACCATTTGCTAAGCCAAGTTGTTTCTGAGTTTGATATGTCACAAAGGTGCTACTTGTGCTACCCAAAAGGTGTAGTACCTGCAGATGGAAACGACTGCGGAAGAGCTTCTTTTAGTTAACGGTTTTTTCCCTCCAAATTTTGAAGTAAAAATTTTGAAACAACTGTGTTCTTATAACAAGTTGAACCAAAAAACTGGCTGGAGCAGGGTTTGAACGACAATCCGGAGGTCACAGGTTAAATCCCCGCCCCAGTCCCTTTCTTTGCTCAACTAAGGAACAGTAATCCGGAGGTCGCAGGTTCAAACCCACTCAAGTCAATTTCTGTTTCAACTTTGATTTTCTTTTTACAATGCACCTGGTCAGTTTCCCCTGTGGTTTATTTGAAAATATGTTCTTATGATTACAGAAGTTACGAGACAGCAGACGTGTCGACGTTACCGCAGGTCTTGCAGGATTGTCTCGCCGTGCTGCAGTCGGAGCACATGTTCCTCACCCTGTCCAACTTCACCGGTCTTAAGTTGCACGAGAACGCTCCCAACAACGACAGCGATGATGAAGACGATGGTGATGATGATGATTGTGGGGAGGAGGAGGAGGAGGAGGCGGGGGAGGAAATCGATGATGAAACTTCTCGGGGAGATGCAAACTCTGCAGATGGAACTACAGGGGAGGATGGAGTTGTCATAGGTAAATACACAAGTACCCTCTCAATGTGGAAGAGAATGAAAGATGATGGGAATATGAGCTTCTTTTCCACATTTCACCGCAACTCAACTGCACTCCTCTGCAAAGGTGTTGCAGCTTTTTGCGTAAATTCAGATGGTGATTGATCTTTAAGGCTTTTGTCATCATTTGGAGATGAGGTGTCTAAATTTGCCAGGAATGAAAAACTGGGTGTCCTTTGCTTGAGTATTAAACTTGAACTTATATGTCTCTTTAACCCATTAGCACCAGTATTACATTGTATTACATTGTATTACATTGTATCACATTGTATTACATTGTATTAAATTGTGTTTACTCACTGACAAATCAAAACCATACAGTGCTCAGGCGGTTTCTGGCACTGCAGCGTTTAATCAGTTAAAAAACAATGTGATGACCGAAAAGTCCATCCGGGTTTTCAAAAGATTCCTGGACGCACTTGATAAAACATTTTAGTCGTACATTGTCGGCACAATATGCACAGGAACTAGTACACGGAGGGATCATGATCCATACACTGTGGTTCATGTGTGGGACACTCATGCCTTCTACGTTTTCAGTACTGAGTCGGTCACTAGGATAGTACTAATATCGCCCAGTCATATGTCCATATGCATACACACCTCTGAATTAAGAACACTAATATTGCATGTTCCCAAGTACGGTGCTACCTCGTTAATGGTTCTTATTGTGGTCGATGGATTAAAGTCTCTGGAATTTGGTTGAAGTATTGATGAATTGAACGCATTTTAATTTTCTTATTTTCCCATGTCCAGTCAATTCACCCAGAGCGAGTAATCCAAGATGTCGGGCCCAAGTCAGGCGATGGCGACACGGCTGCTACACCTTACTGCATGACACGGACACCGAAGGGTCAGAGTTTGCGTTGGATGCTGTCATCCACTTCAACTGCCCTGAAGGTATGGCTCTGTGCATAGCGTAGTTCTAATCAAGTCATTATTATTACTATTTATTTCTGGTAATGAAACCAAGGATTCCTCAAAAGTGCTCTGGGCACTGTAGCTCGCAAGCCTGAAGAAACCTGTTGAAAGAAGACAATCAGAAGCAATTACAGTTTTAGAGGTGGGAGGAAAACCCGAGAAGAATTTTCTGGGCAAAATCCATGGAATCAGGTAGGGACTGAAAACCCAACTCAAGATTCAAAACCCGGGTCACAGCGGTGGAAGGCAAGGAAAGTACCGCTACGCCAACCTGACAAGTCAGGAACACAGTCCAGGGCACAAGTAACAGCATGAACAATAAAGAAATGGCTTTGTCATGGTTGATTTGAATAGATTGTGATTTGACGTGAAACTGCAGGACTTATGTTTACCTATAAGTGGTTGCTAATATTCAGATTTTTGAAATTATATATTTTTTTTACAGATTTGCAGACGGATCATGGTGGTTACATTTCCTACATAGCCAAGGCAGAAGATGAAGAGGTATAATCATTTCTTAAACTCTTGACCAAAACAATCAACCAAAAAGTTTAATGAAACATTTTTTGTGCATAAGCACAATGTGAAATCTGCTTTTGATTTTAAAAGAAAGTTGAGGTATATTTTGATTATAAATTACTTGGATTAAGTCTAGCAATTGTATTCACCTGTCAAAATTGTTAGTAGTCAGAAATCTACAGAAAAGTAGAAATTTCTCAATATTGAGAACCTGATTTTCCAAATTTTTCAGCAGGTTTTGGATTTTTTTTATTAAAAACTCTTTAATATTAAAAATTGCTTTTACATGTAGTTTGTATGTTTTTTTCTGTTATACAAATAAATTTGACAATCAGTATTTCCTGCTAAGTATACCCTAGAATTTTGTTTTAGGATTTGAGTCGAAGATTGGTTGATTAAACCATGGGTTTTGTTTGTTTGTTTGTTTATTTATTCTTTTAGCTTCTCAGTGTGTCACCTGAGAACAACGGCCTCTCGCTGGTCTACCGCGACAAGGAAACGCTGAGATTTGTCAAACACATCAACCATAGGTTCACTGAGTGCCACAGTGAGGGGGACAGGGAACCAGTTATCTACGACATACAACTCGTGTACTATGAGTAGCGAGCACCGGCTATCTACCACATACAGGAAGCGTATAAGAATGGACCCCACCGGATTTGGGCATAAGCCCCGCCCACTTTTGGGTTGTGTACATTCCCACAGTGCTTGTGACTTAGTTTGACCCAGCTTTCTTGGTCACCTGACCAGAAGTCAGTATCTGATTGGTCAATGCGCACTATTTGACTGACAGGCAGGAGTTCATAACATGTTGTGAGGAAAAGCTTCCATTGAGAAACTCATACCATCTAGTTCTGTCTTCCTTGCTATGTTTCAACAGATGCAACATGGTAGTAGTCTGAGTATCATCCATTGTTTTGGGAGCCCCCAAGCTCAGCAATAATGTCTGATATGTATGTGACCATTGCAAATTTTAAGCGACCCCTGCGCCCCAGCCAATTGGAGTCGACTTTAGAACTTGTGACGTCATTTCATGAAGAAACGCTAACAAGCTGTTTATTTTCTGCCATGTTGTTGTTAATACAATGGGTTACTGATGGAAAGCTTGTTGAATGGTCAGAATCTGGAGGTCAAGACGCAGTCTTGTTTTGCATAATTAATCGTTGAATCTGAATCCGTTGAATCATAGACGCTTGTTACAATAAAGGAATGGTCGGGGTTAAGTGTGCCGAGGAAAAATCCACTGCCCCTAATTTTCTATAGAAGTCCTCTTTATACATCGGGGTCATTTTTAGCTTAAAGTGGGGTAAACATTTCAGTTTGATATCACGAGACAAAGAAATTTGTATATCATTACTTTAATTGTATGCTTTTTATTCATTTGATAAAATAAAAATGCAGGTGCTCAAAATACACATTCATTCTGCAAATTGTTCCTTTTTTTATCGATGTTCCATAAATAGAAATGCACCGTTGTTTATTATCAACACAGGCAGGCACATGCGTACTCGCACCAACATAAACAAACTTGTGAACTTAATGCAATCAAAGATATCACATGACATTTACCCACAATATTACATTTTCAAAGTTGAAAGCATTAAAGTGTCTCATTTTTATACAACAAATAAAAAAATGAAGCTAATTACTGGAAATTGGTACGGAATTGTACTTGGTAACGTGAAAAGGAAATACAGAATTTTCAATTGGGCAGACGTTACTGAAATTATCAAAGATGTGTACATGTGCAAATTACTATAATTTGATAGTAATTATGCATAAATATGAAAACAGCGCATGTACATTTCATTTAAGTTTTCAGACAGGCTTTTTATGCCTTCAATATTTTAAAATATGACCTGGTTTGACACTACAATTATTTTATTGTAAGAAGAATTGCATGCACTTTTTAACTTTATGATTCCAAAGTACTGTATAAATAAATATTGATTTTTAATTGTACAGCAGATGGCACAGTTCAAATAACATGGCTTTCGCTTGGCCATACAGCTGGACATACATCAAAAATTAACTTAAGGTCACACCATTTTTCCGCACAAATATTTTAAATGTATATATATACTATATTGATAATTCTTTTTTCATTTGTACATTTAATTTCTCTGAAACCAATACAGCACCTCTGACTATCATTTTAAATTAGAAAAGTATAAAAATGGAAAATGTTTCTGCATAACATGTATAAGAAAAGTGAAATATAAAGATGAAAATGTTACTAAATCAGCTGAATATCAGCCAAAAACTATTAGCGAATGATCTTCAAAACAATCAAGGCACACGCTACAAAAGAATGCAATCCAAAACACAGTCCAACTTCAAGAGATCCCCATGTAAAATACATGCACATAAATACTAGGGACCATTTGAAATGGTACGCGTACGGGATACATGTACGTATACGGCTCAGAAAAACTAGCTGATTTATCACCGTTTTGTGTGGTTATTTCACTAAAAAACAATATTTGAAAAATATTTAAAAGAGCTTTAAATGTCACAATTTATTGCATATTTAATTCATTCGATATTATGAAAGCACAACACACATGTGACACTACAGTGAAGATTGTTACAATATTCTCACATGAAACTTTGTTGTCGGGTACTTTTACTGTTTAAACAATTTATCAGCCTGCTATATCTAGTACTCGCACTGCCCTCTATTGACATTAACAAGAAAATGGCAGGCCTGTTGCATGTCTTATCTCTAACCTTGTTTTCAAGCCTGAAGAATTTAAGACTGAAAAAGTATTAGGACATTTTAGACTTTCAAAACCAGAATTTGTCAAGAGACTTGCATAATGGGGCTGTCAAATCAATTTTGTATTTGATATCAAAAGCTATGTGCCTCAACAGTTTACCATTGATACCTTCATCTACTGATTTGCTTATAAATTTGACAATTGTGACCTGTTCTGTCAAAAGCAGACGCTTCTGGGCAGAGGTTGAAATTGAGATAGGGCCAATTGAGATAGGGCCAAAAAACGCTGTGGGGGTGATTTTTATCCTGAACATGTCTAAAATATATTATAAAAGTGTGAAACCCTAATTTGAACTCTATATATATTATTTTTGATGATTTTGATAAGGTATATCAGTTAAAGAAATAACTGTTTTGTGTTGTTCGTGGCCATTTTCTCCGTTTTCTACTTTTCGACACAGAAATAGCATAACTCTGCCCAGGAATGACCGGTATCAAAAATTAAACCACCTATTAAAAGGAAAAAGAACATATGTTAACAATATGTAAAAATATCATTTTCGACCTTATGCCCAGAAAAGTCTGATTTTGACAGAACAGGTCACAATGTTGAATTTACGATTCCAACGGTAGAAGAAAAACATGCAAGGATGACAGATGGCTTTATGTAAATACTCTTCATATTCATTATGCAAGTACATTAATATGATCCATTATGCAAATTAGGCACTGTAATTTATGGGGGGGATTCGTGGGATACATCCATCTGGCAATTATGTAAATGCTGGTTTTTATGACATTCCCTACGTATGCATGCATAAAGTAAACACACTGGAGTACAAAAGTATGGGAGAATTTTTGCCTGCCACTTCCCAATAAAGCTCAGCAGAGGGCGCTACATATGAAAGCAAGGGTCACAACTATGCAGCCTACAGATTAGCTCGGTGGATGTGACGTTGGTATTAAAAGTGAAAACAAGTGATGCAAACTACATCATCCCACTGCCTCCAATGCTGCAAGGATCACGTAACCCAGGACGGCAAATGCTATTTTCTGCGGGCGGTCTCTATGCACCTCAAACTCGTGGTTGAGAATCTCGAAAAATGTGACAAAGATGAAGATTCCCGCTGCGATGGCTTGCATGACGGCTGAGCAGACGACGGCTCCAAATCCCGGGGAGGCTCGGATCCAGAGACCGAGGGCGATACCGGACGGAATCATTCCTGCGAAGAGAACTCCGTAGATGACAAAGGCGTAGGTGCTGACGGAATTCTTAATGAGGCTGGCGCCTAAGGCAAAGGCAGCTAGGCTCTCGTGAGCAAGCATTGCTATCAGGAGGTAGACGATGCGTTTGATGTCCTCCTGAAGACCCAGAGCCATGCCCTCAAAGATGGAATGCGTCGAGAGTGCGAAGAGGAGGATGAGTGATCTCAGCAGCCCTGAGTTGTTGATGTTGCTAAGATGACTGTGTCCATGCGAACCAGCATCGTGGGAGTGGCTCCCAGCTTCAAGATCGTTTGTTTCATCAAGACGGGGAACATTGTCTCTTCGGTGACCCCCGTTTCTTTCCTCTGTAATGCCCTTTGCTGGCCCAAGCATGGGCTGTGTGTCCGAGTCTCTGTTAAACAAATCTTCATCCTCTTCTTCATCCTCGAGATCAGTCGTGTCCACTTTGACCTTTCCATCCTTGGCGTTGAACTTCAGGCTGACCTTTTTCATCTGTATCTCGTCGGCCTTGCCCCTGCTCTGCCACTGCTGTTGCAAAGACAGTGCCAACTGCTCCAAGCTCAAGATCAGGAAAAATCCAAGCACCACGACCGCTTCACAGAACGGATACTCGGTGGTAATGTTCTTCTCTCGAAAAATCTCCTGGAATTTGTCTCTGGCTGCGGGAATCAGCCCCAGGAAGCAGGTGGCTAGAAACACGCCCCCAGCCAGACAGTTGCAGTAGCTCAGGATCTTTTCCGATCGCTGGCGTCGTTTGATTGACTGGCTCGCTTTTGTTCCAATCACCTTCAGAGGTAGGAGGGCTCCAGCTAGGGTGATGAGAAACACAGCAATCATGCAAGTCAGCTGCAAGAGCAGGATTGACATACTGCTGCCGTAGGTGGGCTCCCCGGACATTTTAGTCACAAAATTGTCGGTCCGGCTGCTGGGTCCGGTACTTTTGGTGAGAATATCTTCCATGGTTGATTTGTTTTAACTAGTAAAAAGTGTTTCAATTTCCAAACGTTTGTCCTTCAGTGATCTACAAATGTTTCTCCTCCATCGTTGTGTGATGATCTGTATGCAATCTAGCTGTTGCTCCTGTTATAAAAAAATATGAACATGATTATTAATTAACAGCTTATTCAAATTTATGCATTCTAATGAATGTGTCCTGGTTGATGTCCAGCTTTACCAGTTACAAATAAACTTGACAATGGTTACAAGGCTAAGTTACATGTAGGCTTCAGCTTATCTGTAAAAAAAAAAGGGGGAGTAGGCCTATTAAATGTTAGAAGAAAAACTGAAATTAACTTCTAAATCTAATTAGTTAAATATTATAAAGCATAAATATATACGCCAGTCCCTCGTTAAAATCAATTCTCTATAACTATCAAACCATGATTGATTTTTATTTTAATTCAATGATAAATGGTACATGGAATACCTTTATTTTCAACGACGAATAATTTTCTGACGATGAACTTCTTGCAATTTTTGTTTGGTAAAGTTTGTCGTCTGCGAACCCAGTCAGGTTCCCAGACTTCAGTTCCTGTATTACTTATCAGACGACCGGCAGAGATCCCAACTACGTTTTTATGTCACGTAGGCCCTGGTGAGAAAGTCACATCGCTACACGATCGGACCAAGTTATCTAATTTATGGAAGGTTGATATTAGCTGAAAAAGGTACTGAGCTGTGAATTTTTAATGATTTGTGTTTGCTGACAAGATGTACCTACCTGCACAAAGTGTTTAATGTGTTGCGTCACCACACGCAACGTGGCAAAGTTGTCGATGTGCGGAGCGAAGTCCACTTTTGCTCCTTGTGCATGCATGGTGTTTTGTTATAGCGCCCCCTGTTGACATTGGGTGGGCGTGTCATTCATATGGAAAGAGGGAGGTGCAAACATTAACATATCCCAATAAGTGCTCCCGGTAGGCCTATTACAAAGTGAAACTCTTTTTAATTTAAACAGGTAAGATCTCGCAATTAAATGGACTGAACTGATTGCTGAAATACGGTAAATTCTGTTGATCGAGAGGAACTGAAAAATGGTGGTAAGTCGAAGTGCTTGCAATATTCATATAATTATATAATTCATATAATAATATAAGTCCCTGCAGGGAAAAAATATTTATGTCCTTGTATGGAATTATTTTTTGATTCCCAGTTGTATGATATGGTTTGAAATATCTATAGACAATTTGAGAAAGTGCCAACTCACAGTTTGGTAAAGCACCAGATTTTTATTTTACTGGTTACAGGTTCAAATCTGACTGAAGTCATATTTGTCATTATTAAGCTGATTTTTTTTTTTTTTTTGGTAGCGCATCGGCTTGCAGATAAGGGCCCAAGTGGAGAATGTGACAAACATTCGTCCGGATGGAGAGGATTTCCGTTGGTATGTCAAGGTGATGGACAAAACATTTGTGACATTTTCTTTACAAATAAAAGTCTTGACAAAAACCTGAGAACCATAACCTGCGTTAATTGTATCGGTGTCATCAGACATGTTTGTTTAAATTTCAAACAACTCTAGAAACCATCATGACCATGCAAACTGGACAAGCAAAGTACTGTTTTTAATTTAGCTTTACTTATGAAAAAAATATGTGCATTGTTTTTCCTTTTGTCATCAGATCAAGTGTTCCAACTGTGGAACGATAACCGAATCATGGCAGTACCTAACTCTCACTGTGAGTTGGTTGTACCCCTCATTTATGTTCTTTTAGCCACGCCCCCTTTGGGGTGCCAGTTTCTGTTAGTTTGACACGTAACAGTCTTTTCTATGTGGATTGTGCATTAAAAAAAATCTTTCAGTGTAAATATGATAGTAACCAATAATTTTGTTATTTTGTATTAAACAATCTTTTTATTCCTGAACGAGTTTGTTTAAATTATCCCAGATTGGCATAGTTATAATCATCCCTGATTCATGTAATTTTACATTTGTTTTGTGTGTGGTTTTCGTTTTTTACTTGAAGGAGAGCACACCGACAAAAGGAGGTCGTGGGTCGGCCAGCATGGTGTCAAAGTGCAAAATGTGCAGTCGAGAAAATCACATAGGTTTGTAACACTACAATGTTCTCTCAACTCAAGAATTTTGTAGGTTAAAACCTTTACAAAAATAACGTTTTTGAAGTTTGAATTATTTTTAAGTCTCCATTTAGTTCAGAGTTGTTTTAATGTGAAGATATTAATATTGACTATTGTACAGTTTCTTTTGCCCAATTCATATTATGGTTTACAGTTTAATTTAGAGATTAAATTTATTTATAAATGAGGCTTTTTGTTTAATCCCATTTTTCTCTTGTTTGCCAGCTTGTATCTGAAACCTTATGACTGACTTTATGTGTCTCATTGGTCTTTTGCAGACATACTCAAAGATTCCTACAAAGCCTACAATGCAGAAGACAGCGGCTCATTCAAGACAATCGTCGGCTTTGAATGCAGGGGAATGGAGCCAGTGGAATTCTCACCAAGGGTAAAAACAATTCGGATAGTTTGAAATATCAAAGGTTTTTGCAATTTCAAAGCAAAAATGTTTGTAAAACCCATTTGGAATTTCGGAGGTTGCAGGTTTTTAAAATACTTTAATAATTTCTTTGATCAACAACAACATCAATTTAAAGTTCCTTTTCACTGTCATATCTGATAAAATTTTGAGGGATTATTGTGTGACATTTCCTTCCCAAACCAAGGATATTCCAAACAATTATATGGTGTACAGAAATAATGGAACAGTTGACCCATTTTTTTTTTTTTAAGTTTCCTCATAGGTGGTAGGGCCTGTGGTCGGAGAACTTAATAAAATGTCTCTTCATAAAAATATTTGACTGATTTTAAATATATTTCAGATTGGTTTTGTAGCCAAAGGGGCCGAATCCACAACCCAGTTTGAAGTTGACTTAACAGAAAAGGTCGGTTCCCATTATTCATCTTGAGATTATAAAACACAGAAACAAATTATTAGGTATTCATTATGACACCCCTTCCCCCAGGATTTTCTAACGGAACCTCCCAGCGTCTCAAATAATCTAATTAACTCGATGCAAAAACACGACACGGTTAAGGGCATCTTTTGCAGTGTCCCAAAAGTAGCCTATGGAATTTTCAAAAAACTTACTTGGATTAAAGATCCTACTGGTACTGAACACCCCATGAAATTATGCCACCTGGCTTGCTGTCATTTAGAAGAAATCAAGAAATTTAGGGTGATTTCCGACGATCAGTCAATTAAAAATAAAGAGAGCTGTAGACAAATTGTGTTTTGTGATCAATAGGGTGAGCATTCTTTTTCACTGTTTTCCCAAAAAGTGTCATATCCACTGAGCTGAAACTTCAACAGGTTAGGTTTTTGAACATTCTTCTTTGAATTTGGAGTGGTGTTATTATTGGAAACCAACAAAATGCATGAAATGCAAATGATCCTAATTATGTAGTATATGCCTGTAAGAATATTGATTTGTATCTTGGTGTTTATTTTTTATTTATTTTTTTTGGCAGGAATGGGCGGATTATGACGAAAAGACCAACTTGCCTGTGAGCATCGAAGAGTTTGAAAGTCGCTTCATCACCATGAAATGAGCAATCCTACTGACAGACGGAGAGAGACAAAGGGAGGGGAACCTGGCGATAAACTGAGACATAATAAAGCCTGTCATCCTTGACAATTAAGAACCTGAAATACAATTATTTCCAATCCGTTTGTTGCAAACTTTTAGTTCATTTTCTCAAAACAAGCAAAGTACGGTGGTAGGAGAGCCAAACATCTATCTGCAGATAATTTCTGGAAAGTTACAGAATTCATCAAAAATGATGAAAGTTGGTTACAAAGAATTGGTTACAAAAAGATTTGGTTAGGTTTTCTTCATTCGCTGTTCTTTATTTCAAGTAATAATCAGCCACAGCTTATTTATTGCCTTAAATGTTAGTTTTAAATTTGCCAAAGAAGAACATTACACATCTCTTTAAAGAATAAAGTCACCAACAATGTTCTCTGAGAGGATTTTTTTTGGGGGGGGGCTTTGATTTGGCTTTTTTTTCGTTGTTTGTTAGCTTGATTGAAAAGAATTATGCTGCCCTGAAATTTTATGAATTTCTAATGAAAGAGCTACTTTTCTTCCTTTTTTTATTGATGTTTTCAATAAAAATCATGGATTTGGTAAAGTAATTAGTGCCATTGTAAAGTTTCAGTTGTATTTTACGAACCAGAATAATTTAATCAACACTGCACGTGCCATACTTCGACCTCCATATTCGCGTTATTATTTAGGGATTTGTTGCAAAGCTAAATGTATTTGTCTAAAATATCTTCTACTTAAAAACAAATTTCTCAGATTTCGTAATCACGTGAACTTGACGTTCAACAGCAAGTAAGACACCCCCCCCCCAACTTCCCAGCTCCTCCTTTCCCCGATGTAGTTTTAACTGGTACCGTGTTATTAATTTTGCTAATACATTTTGTACTTATCGCATATAAAACAGTCGTCGGATAAAAGGCGAAGCGAATACACGTCAGATTCCCAGACGTACTTACGTTGAGAGCACGTGCTTTGTGCTGCAGGGTAAGTGGGTCGGTACGGTTGTTGACATGACAACGCGATATCAATAGATCGGATCCGTGCGAAAAGGATCGACACGGAATGACAACGAACTGAAAGTAAATCACGTTTTCAGTAACAAATAGCGTCTTTTGTCCATCTGTTTTTAAATAAGAAGGTAAGAAATGTATATTTTTACAGGGAATGTCATTATAAGAAATGTGTAATCATGGCTATTTCAAACATTTCGGACGAAACGGAAGATGCAAATTTCTGTTGATTGTGTGCTGGGTTTTGGTCTTGGAAAGAATCCGCCGCTTTTGTGTGCAAAGTCTATGGAGAGTGGAGTGCACTTGTGAAGTATTTTCTAAAGAAATTGAAAATGTTTCGCATTCTTAGATTCATGTCTTTTCAACATTTTTAGAATGACTGACCTCCATTGAGAAAATATATGATGAAAAAAGTGGTGACAGCGTGCTACATAATAAGTTTAACGCAACATTTAATATTCTTTACATTTAATATGTTTAAATTTTAATCAAATTTTCTTTTTATTTGAGTAGGCCTACATTTCATTTTCTTCTCCTAATCATTGGCTTTGGCTGATCGCCAAGAAGTTTTCTAAATCATATTTTTCTCGTTGTTCACCTAGAGCCCTGTCCACAAAACTTTTAGGTTGCGTAAAGTGACTTGTATTAGTTGTATATAAAGTGAACTTGTAGTTGTAAAGGAAGACTTGTCGTTTTAACATTTTGTTGTACATTGGATGATTTTTAATTTAAAGAGTGAGGCCTTTTTCTAATATTTTACTCTATAAATTATCATTCCAATCCTTGACGTTGAGTTGAAGTTACTTCTTTCACTAACAAAACTGTTTAATTTTCAGGTCAATATGGCTATTGCCATAGCTCAAGTTAAGCACGTCTTCGGTCTGAAGGGCGAGATCACAGGAAATATCAATTATGTCGATGAACAGACCATCGTCTACCCCTCCGGGGCCAACACTATCCTCTACAACATTGACCAGAAGTCCCAGAAATTCATCCCGGGCTCGGACAAGACGCTCGGCACAACCTCCATGTGTGTCAGCCCGAACCGGCGCTACGTGGCCGTCGCCGAAAAGGGGGCGGAGAAAGCCACAGTCACCATATACGACCTGCACTCACTGAGGAGGCGGAAGATCCTCAGCTCCACCGACATTCAGTCCAATGAGATCGTCAGTATGGCCTTCTCTCCAGACTCCAAGTACCTGATAGCCCAGGGCGGAAGGCCTGATTGGACGCTGGTGTACTGGACATGGGAGAAGTCCAAAATCATGGCCGTCACCAAGACCACAAATGCAACGAATAATGACATCTACCAGGTAATATTCAAATGCATCTCAAACCATGCAAATTATTGTTGCCACTTAACATCTATTTGATACATTTAGCATCACTGGTTTTAAATGGTTCAGGTGGTCAGGATTGTGTACTGATTTCATTTGAAATTTGTGTCGTTCTTTTTACAGGTGTCATTCAACCCTCAAGACAACACTCAGCTCTGCGTCGTGGGCAACGGCATCTTCAAGCTGTACCGCTACAGCGAGGGCAACCTGAAGCAGTTTGCCTTCCAGAAGATGGAGCCCCAGAACTTCCTGTCTCACGCCTGGGTGTCGGACGAGAGGGTCATTGTCGGGACAGACAACGCCAAGCTGCTGCTGTTTGAATCCGGGGAGCTGAAGAACGAGCTGGCTGTGGTGGTGTCTCCACAGAGCAAAGATGCTGACAGGTGAGATCCGAGACGAAAAATGACAGGAAATGTTTTTTTTGTGTTTCGTTTTCTGTGGACTTTCCATAAACTGTTGGAAAAATGTGCCGTGTTTTACAAAAGGATTCCTGTAGCTTTCAGCGCATCAGGTTGCCTCCATGGTTTTTGTGAAAAATGGCCTGTGTAAAAAGCTTACTTTGTTTAAAGATAGTAGTGACACCAAACTCCCTGTGAAATTATTCCATCTGGCATGCTGTCATTTTGAAAAAAAAAACCCATAAAAGGTCATTTCTAGAGATATGTCAAGTGACACTTTTTTGGAAAGTTCCGTTGGAAGTTGGTTTGTAATTGGGTGAATCCTAATGGGTGCGTGCAAGCATTGACACGATACACACGTGCGTGGTTGCTAGAATTAGCAAGAATTGTCAGTTCACGGTGGGATATCACTTAGCTGCAATCGGCTGAATGAGAATCATGTCCTGAATGCTGATTTGGGGATTGTGTCACTCACAATTCAAAATATGACTGGGCAAATTTTTAATTAAATTGAAATCCAGAATATTGTGTTTTCTCGAAACATACAGCATTCACAGAGCTAAAACTTCATCGGGTTAGTTGTTGAGCACCCATCTTTAGATTTTGAGAATTTTGTTGCTTAAAATGAAACGAAATACACGAAGTCCAGTCTCATTTAACAAAATGAACAACAAAGAAATGCCTTTGTCACAGGTGATATAAGTAGCTTGTGAGTCGACGAGGGACTTAATAATCCATCACAATTAAACTACCTTCGCTTTAACACTGAATTCTGACTAAAAATTGATGCACTCATCTTTGTTTTACTCCCAGGAGTGGGATGGGCAGTATCGCAGAGACAGAATTCGCTAGTTCCGGCCCACCCACCGTGACTGCCATCGTAGCTTACTCCAAAGGCTTTGCCTGCTCAGGAGGCAAAGGCATCGTCCATCTGTATGAGAAAACGGAGGACAAAGACTTCTACAAGAAGACCAGAGAGATTAAGGTTAGTACCCCATGAGAAATTGCTTCAAAGGATATAAATCTTATTTTGAAGATTAAAAAGTTTTTCGGAAACTGTAAAAAGGCATCCTAGACATAGGGCACCCTCAATATTGTGAACTCCAACTTTCAACCCCTCAAAACAAAACAAAATGTGGTAATTGCCAGCACACTTTTGGTCGTTAGAATATTTTACGACATTTTTGTTTAGAACACCAGTAAAAATGTTTTGAAGATTCAAATCTCACTTTGGGGTACCCAAAACTTATTTGTGATCGTGTTCAGTATTTCCCTCATGGTTATATGATAAGTTCAAATATTTTTTGAATATTTCACTTGAATTGCAGATTCCTCACGATGTTCTCGGTGGGGACCCGTCCAGAGCAGAGGCCCATGAGATCAAGATGTTGACAGTCAGTCCGTCCGAGGAAACGCTGGTAGCCAGTACGACAACCAACCAGTTATACTGCATGACGCTGTCTAGTGCTGACCTGGGCAAGGTATGGTTCCATAGCTGATAGTGACTGTGCACAATAGCATCGCTCCCATTTTTTCAGCGAAACAGTTTAGCTGCCGGCAAAATCCTGTGTCTGTTGGCATACAGGCCTCCAAGAATAGCACAAAATATTGTCCATGTCAATCTGGTTTCGTCAGCATTTAACAGCGACCCCCATTGGTCAGATTGCATCCCTCCTCTTCCCACTCCCCCCCCCCCCCTCCCCTAAACCCCTTCCAAAAACTGAGTTCATTGGGGATCCTTGCTACATACCGTCCAGCACAGAAGTGAAATAAAAGTTTAACAGTCAGTATTCACCAAGAGAATTCATGTCATGGAATGGCTTTTTTTTTTCTTTGGGGTCGTTACAGCAAGGAGACCTAGCGACCTTTGAACTCCTGGCCCAACCTTTCCACTACAACATGATCACTGGTTTAGACGTCTGCGGCAGGAAACCACTCATCGCTACGTGCTCAGTGGATCGAACAGTGCGCATCTGGAACTACGAAACTACGTAAGTAACGGTAGATTTTCTAAGAAAATTAGTTAAATTACAATGTAACAGGTAACAGGGGATGAATTATTGTCTTCTGATAGACATGTGAGTGCTTGTAATGACTTGTGATGACTTCCAGTTGACTCTGATGACTTTTGATGAAATGCGATGACTTGTGATGAGCTATGTCAGTCTGCATTTCATTTCTTGACGTTTTTCATGTCTCCTGTTTTTATCCAGAGCTCTTGAGTTGTACAAGGAGTTCCAGGAGGAGGCATACAGCATCGCGCTGCATCCGTCCGGCCTCTATGTCCTGGTGGGCTTCAGTGATAAGCTACGTCTCATGAATCTACTTATTGATGACATTCGTACATTCAAGGAGTTTACTATCCGTGGCTGTAGGGAGGTAAGTCCATGAGTTTCTTCTCCTGAGATCCTAAATTTCGATCCCACAAACTTAAAACAGTGACATGTGTTTTTTGCTCGTCTTGTTTGCACAAATTTTTAATTGAACTGGACTCCATGTTGATATTAGCTACTTTTTTGTTTCGGTTTTAATGTCTTAGCCAATGGCAGAGTCTCTTGCGTATTGGTCTATTGTCAAGATCTTCGCCCATTACAACTACGTAGGTACAAGCTTACAGTGGACGTAGCTCTCAAAACCTATTTGGTCACGGTTTGAAACTGTCTTAATTCGTTTGTGATTGGCAGAGCTAGCTTTTTTTCGAAAGTCAAACAAATACAAACTTGTGATGATGGATAATTATTTTTGTGGTTTGCAGTGTTCGTTCAGCAATGGAGGGCACGTCTTTGCAGCAGTCCATGGCAACGTCATTCAGATTTACTCCTCAACTACCTTTGAAAATGTCAGCAACTTGAAAGGACACAACGGCAAGGTTAGTGGTTGATTTGTAAAATACTTTACGAAGAGCTCTCTTTAAAAAAAAGAAACAAGAAGATACTGTTCCTAAGAAAATGGTCTTGGATATTGCACAAAAAAATTCTTTGATGACTTGAGCAAATCCCACACAATTTTAAGTTAAGCATATGTTTTTCTGACGTAACTACGGTCAAACAACTTTATAACAAGGTCCTTGGGACTTGATAATTACCTTGATACAACAGGTACCTTGTATTATCAGTACTGGAAAACAAAGGAAAACAGAGAAAAACAAAGACTTGGGACCTAAAATGTTGCTTGTTATAAGCAGGTGGTTGTATCTACGGCACTTTTATCAGGGTTCGACTGTACATCAATCTTGGTGAAATGGGTCAATACTTTTTAATGTTGAGGGAATGATATGTTTTTGTTTTAGGTCCGATCGGTGGTATGGAGTGCCGATGACAGTAAGATCATCTCTTGTGGGATGGACGGCGCGGTGTATGAGTGGAACGCTTACTCAGGCAAACGCGAGGGGGAGAGCGTCCTGAAGTCTTGCAGCTACACGTGTGTCACATCGACGCCCGACGGTAAGACCACGTTTGCTGTCGGCTCTGATCGGACTCTCAAGGAGATCTCAGACTCACAGGTTGGTATAATATCCAATAATTATAATCATACACAAGTTTACTTTCAATATTTTTCATCAGTGAAGTATTCAACTAGAAAGTTATGCATTTTAAAAGTAAAAAAAAAATCATGAAAATAATTTCCATTCAAGATCTTTCTGAGAAAAATGTGCTTTAAGATTTTTATGATTGAGTCTAGTAAATTTTTTTGTGCCAGTTTGCAAAGCATGTAGTCAAAATTGTATTTTTTTATGTCCATTTATCCAAATCCTCCAGATTTTGTATGTTTTGTATTTGTTGATTACTGCCACTTCCGTGTTTCTAAGAAGCTTTAAAATGTTCAAACATAACTCATGTATCTACTTCGTCAAATTGTAAAGTCTCACCTGATATTTGTCTATTTTTTTGCAAATGTCTACAGATCCTACGTGACGTAGATGCACAAGATATCACGCTCACCCAGGTTGCTATGTCTCACAGCGGCCGCATGCTGTTTGCTGGTACTAACACCGGTACCCTGCGCTCTCTCAAGTTCCCTCTTACTGTGCCTGGAGAATGGCAGGAACATATGGGCCATGGGTCTTCGGTCACCAAGGTAATGAACAGATAAGAACATTTGTGACCGGCTCCACAAAAAGGGTATTATGTTGCAAAAAAGTGAAATTGAGTTATATACATGGTTGGAAAGCCCACAACGTAAGCTTTCATTTGGTATATACTAAAGCTCCATAGCCCCGCCCGTTCTGGAGATATGACGTATTTGCATATTAACTACTTCCTTGGAGTTCAAATTACACAACTGAGAAAACAGGCTTTGAAATAGCTGGCTTTGTTGTAGAACAACAGAACGATGCACACAAAATGGTTGTTTTTTCCACTTTGTTCATCAAAATCAACATTTCTGTGAATAAAACCTAAAACTGTAGGTATTAAAGATGTCATTCATGATAAAAAGGAAAATCACATTTTGAAATAATGTTCATCCTCTCAATGTTGAGCGGGCCACTACACAACAATGCTCAGTGCGACTTAATATACCCTTTTTTTTGTGGAGCTGGTCACATTTTGTCTTTCCCTTGCAACCTCTGTCTTAAGGGTGCAATGTTTTCAAATTTTACCCAAAAAATGAAATGGAACAGCAGAATTTTAACCTCAGAACCAAAGAGAACAAAAAGATAAAAAATGATGATTGTTTTTTTTTTACAATCAGTTAGAGTGCAGATATGTTAGCATCTTGACAATATTTTAAAATTTTAAGCTTTTTGCCTTTACGAGAAACCACCTCAATTCAATTTCTCCCTTGAATTCCTGATAGATGCGAATCACCTACGATGACCAATACCTGATCACGGTGTCGGAGGACGCCGGTCTCATGATCTGGAAGATCAGCGATAAGGAGGGGCGTGGCTTGAAGCGTGACAAGGAGGTGGGATACGCCGAAGAGATCCTGATCACCAAGTCCGATTTGGAAGAAAAGGTGAGTTACCATGGTTACTGTCGTCAGTTGCAAACAAGTTTCTCTGTCTTAAATAAGGATTTGGCCGTCTTCCTTATGTATGTAATGCACTGTGTAATTTATAGAAAATATGTTGCTGACATTGTAGACACTAAAGTGTCGACTATTTGATTAACTCAATATTACTCTTTATTCCCCGCAGAACACTGTCATGGCAGAGCTGAAGCAGCGAGTGGAAGAGCTCAAGATGGAGAACGAGTATCAACTTCGTCTGAAGGACATGAATTACAACGAACGCATCAAGGAGCTGACGGAGAAGTTCATCCAGGAGATGGAGTCTCTCAAGACCAAGAACCAGGTCCTCAAGACGGAGAAGGACAAAGAGGAGGCGAAACATGAGGAGGAGCTAGCTGAGCAGATCGAGAAACAGAATAAGGAGCAGCAAGATCTTGGTCAGTACACATTCTTATTTCATTCTTGTTCCCATTGTCATGGAAACGTCTGATACAAATTAGATAATTTGGCATAATGTCCATATTTGTAAAATTTTATGATAGGTTTCATTAATAAAAACCTTGTTTGTTTGTACCTTGCAGAATCTTTGAAAAAAATTTGGTATCCCCTGTTTTCTTGTTTTCTAATCTCAGAATCGGCTAATAACCAGAAGTTGATGATTGAGTATGAAAAGTACCAGGAGCTGCAGTCTAAGAGTCAAAAGATGCAAGAAGACTACGAACGTCAGCTGGCGGAGACGGAGGAATCAAAGGAACAGGCTCTGGAGGAACTGACTGAGTATTATGAGACCAAGCTACAGGAGAAGACCACTCTGCTTGATCAGGTAGGTCTTGAGAGCCGTGTCAATGGAAAACCCGGGATTTCAGTGTAAAAACTGGTTCATACTTCACGCTAGCGTAAAATGATTCAACATCTCTAAACATTCACAGCAAGGTTTTCCAGGGTTGAAATTATGTTGAACTTTTGTGGATTAGCAGTGTGAATAGTTGTTGTAAATAAACAAGTTGGTGTTTTCATGTGCTTTTGCACCAAGCATGAGCTAGCCTTAAAAACGGCCTCTGCCACAAGTTGGTTCATTTCAGGAATTGAAACATGCCTCAGCTTGAAAAAAATGCACACAGCATCTTGGCAAATTCCACAATGATTGTCATTTATACTTACTGTGAAATATCAGGATGCAGTCTTCAATAATTTTTTGTTTGGGACATGATACTGCAGCATGTGATTTTAATAAACCAATGTAAAACTGTATTTCTTCTAGTAATATGAGAAAATCTAATACTTTCTCACTTTGTCCCTGTTAGGCCCATGACGAGTCCAGACAGCAGATGCGCGAGTATGAAGAGACCAAGAAACAGATTGAAGAGGATGCCGACAGGGAGATCTTAGACATCAAGAACAAATACGAGAGACGATTGAGGGATGAAAAGGAGGCTAATATGAGGCTGAAGGGAGAGACAGGGATCATGAGGAAAAAGGTATGGAAAAACAGGGGAAAATTAGGTGAAAAAAATAATATGTATGAGATACGATTTGGCAAATTTCAGTCAATTTCTTATAAGATGGAATTTTGCGTCAGGGTGATATAAATCAAATTAGGTTTTGCCCTTCACCGACGTTTAAACACTGTATACTCAGTGTGTTACCTCCCGAGTGAAAGTTGAAAAAAATCACTCGGGTGGGACTCGAACCCACGACCTCCTGCTTTCTAGTGCAGAGGTCTTACCACTCGACCACCGAGCTAACGGGATCGGTTGGCCGGTTCGAATCTGATGTACATAGCAGCGGGTACCGCATTAACTATTATAAGATGGAATTTTGCGTCAGGGTGATATAAATCAAATTAGGTTTTGCCCTTCACCGACGTTTTAAACAAGGGCAAAACCTAATTTGATTGAGTCAATTTCTTGACACTGTATACTAGGGGTTCCAGGTTCGAATCCTGCTCCAGTCAGTTTTCATTGGAGAATTGCTTTCCTTGGTCACGTCTTCTGTTGTTTCGACCCACAGTTCACCAGTCTACAGAAGGAGATCGAGGACCACAAGGATGAGATCAAGAAGCTACAGAATGAGCAGACCAAACTTCAAGGAGTCATCAAGTCGCTGGAGAAGGACATCTATGGGTTGAAGAAAGAGATCCAGGAACGAGATGAGACCATCCAAGACAAGGTTAGACGGAAGAAAAGTATTTCATCATCGTCCAAGTTCTTTAAGGGCTAAGATGCGTAACTGAAGTTGTGTTGAGTTATGCATCTCAATTTTATGAGGCTCTTTGTTTATTGATGCGCCTTTAAAGACCAGCATGAAACACAAGAAAAATAATATAATAGACCAACTGCAACCGGCAACAAAGAGGCAGATCGGTTAAAGTTCAAAGTACTTCTTCATTTCTTACAGGAAAAGAGAATCTACGACTTGAAGAAGAAGAACCAGGAGTTGGAGAAGTTCAAGTTTGTCCTGGACTATAAGATCAAGGAACTCAAGAAACAGATTGAGCCGAGGGAGAACGACATCAAGGCCATGAAAGAACAGATACAAGAGGTAAGTAACGCTGGGAGGGGTTTATGGGATTAAGGCAAGATTGAGCAATGATGTGGAGTAAAAGACAGCTAGATTTCAGTGGTTTACACATGCTAGCATTTGAGAATATTAGGGACAGAGTTTGGCTAATAAACAATCAGAGCGATATAGGGTAGTTTCATGCCCCTTGATTCATAGTTGTAAAATGAAGTCCATTGCAAGTCAGTAAGAAGTCTGAACATTGACTTTTGTCTTTGTCACCGTTCATTTGAACAGTCGTCTGACTGTCATGATCATTTCAGTATAAAATTGTTTTACATTGCTAAGTAATCATCTTAATTCCCCACCTCAGATGGAGAGTGAGTTGGAGCGATTCCACAAACAGAACACGCAGCTGGAGTTGAATATCACTGAACTGAGACAGAAACTCAAAGCTACAGAGAAGGAGATGTACATGGAGAGACAAAAGGTAAAGACAACTTGTTTACAAAAAAAAGAGAGATTTTTGAATTATTTTCTAAGTTTATTGCTTCATTTTAATACATTGGGAAGTAAATCCAAAGTTTGTTAGGCTTACTGGCTTAATGTTAGTTTTTGGTTTGGATGAGCATATGTTTGGGTCTGGTATGGCAGCCTGTTTGGAATGGCTAGTCCCAATTTCCCCCATATTTCATAGTTTCAGATAAATCGCTAGTTAATTTTACATTCTGGCAGAGAGCCATAAAAAGATAGTCGGCCACTTCGCAAAAATTCATCAAATTAAATGAGCATCTATCATCCCTGAATAAGTGTAATACAATCTTGAAATTAAAGATGTCTTCTCCGTGTTCACACCAGGTGCGAGACACTGAAGCAATCTGCCGCCGTTTCAAGACCGACCTTCACAACTGTGTGGCATACATACAGGAGCCCAAGAAGTTGAAAGAGAGCATCAAACAGCTGTATGCTAAACACGTGCAGGACGACACAGTGAGTGTGTTTTATATTGTAACAAAAGCCCAATGTTATGATATCTTCAGTTTGTAAACACGGCTAAGCGGGCCCTCGTAGTCGAGCGGCTAGAGCGTGGAGCTACTGAGTGGAAGGTTGTTGGTTCAAATCCCATTCGGACCAAACACTGGAAAACTCTCTCTGGGGCCCAACAGTAAAATGGGTACCTGATTCGTTCAGGGAAGGTAAGACGGCGAGAGGAGAGGACTGATCCCCGCCACTTATATGCCACGCCCAAGACACAGTGGACCTCTAACATCCCACTGCCCCAGTAATGGCTATGGGACCTTTACCTTTTCTTAAACACGGCTTATAATTTCATAGCGTGGAGAGTCCATACTCAGAATCCTGTACCTACAATCTGATATGATTGGCCTACTTGTCTGCAACTTATCCTTGATATCTTGTATGACATAACTCCAAGGTGGGAGCCACTTGGCTCTGCTAGGTTCTACCAGTCTCCGTTGGGCCCATCTTAGTTTTGCTGAGTCTATTCTCAACTGAATTTTGCATCTTTACAGATTGAGTCTGCGAGCGTTGACGCCGACATACAGCGGGAGTACAGCCGACAGCGCAAGCACCTGGAGCAGAGCGTGGCGTCGCTACGCAAGAAACTGACCAAGGATACCGAGATCCACCGAGCTGACAATGTCCGAATCATGCAGGTAAATAACGTGGTGTGGACATAGCAGGTAGAAATTGGCATCAAGTTGATCGTATAAAAACTTGATAGGTAGAATGCAGGGAAATTTTTTAAATAATTGTTATGCTTGGTTCTTGTTGATCTGCTTCCAAAGATTGTACTGTAAGCCATGCCAAAAAATAATGGGCAATATTTGTCTATGGCTATGCTATCCACTACAATAGTGCTAATAGCAAAACCAAAGCTGTGGCCACAATTATACCTGCTTTAGACGTGGTCTGTTTGTCATAAGTTTCTTTTCCTTTCTTGGCTGAATTGAAGCGTCGGGCTCAGGTGATCCATCGAGTCCATGACAAACATTCATGTTGAGCATTACTACAATATGCTTCTTCATAATATTGAATGAATTCATGGACACATCAAGATCTAAAACCACTCTTTCTTTGTCTCTAACAGGAAAATGTTTCCCTGATCAAAGAAATCAACGACCTGCGGCGGGAGCTGAAGATCGCCCGCACCCAGGTCCACGATCTGGAAGCCGCCCTGGGCATCAACAAGAAGAACAAGAACCAACAGGCGGAGCAGCAGCAAGCAGACTCCTCGTTCTCCATGAACGGTGTCAGCAACGGGATGGCAGGTGGTATGACCAGCCGGGAGGGCAAGCATGATGAGAACATACGCATCATCGACATGCAACGTAGCGAGATACGCAAGTTACGCATGCAGCTCATGGAGGCTGAGCAGATGGCTGCGCAGAGACCGCCCTCTGGAGGACGGCTACCACCAGTCCTGGCTCAGTAGTCGCAGCGGGAAAATAAAATCCTTACAAAATTGGGAGATTCATGTTTTTGAAGTGGTATCAGAAAATTGCAACTTTTGCTTTTTAGGGAGCCATCTCCAAGTCCATACAAGTATTAAAGCAGCATTGCTCTTTTCAGAACAGAGCTGATTGTGTGTTGGGTTTAAGGTTTTTATTTTTGTAAAGTTATCAGCAGTATATGCACCATCATTTAAAAACTAAACGTTCACAGACAGAAGCTTGTGAGAAGATTAACGCTGCTTTGGTTTTCAAGGCCCCATAAATTTATAGATTAACACAAGATGGCATCTTTAAAGAAGACAAGAGCATGCCCAGAAAATCCTTATAGAAGAAATCCTGATGCACAAGCAGGGTTCCGAGACAACTTGCTACATTTGTGATCGTTTTCAAATCTCAGCAAGCCACTGGGGCTTTTATAAACATCCTCAGACCACTCTATTAAACCCTTCCCTTAATTTTGTACTCTTCCATCAAAACTATAGCACATGAACAGAGTTAAACAGCATGTCGTTATCCGTGCGTTTTCTTCCAAACCTGTCAAAAAGTGCCTGCCAATTAATTTTTTATTTTTTTTTGCAAGTTACCAAGAATTGAAAAGTTGCCTTCTTACAGATGTACAAATTGTAAAACTAATGTAAATAAATTTCTTATGTACTTATGTGTGGTTGATGTGGTTGTTATAGAAGTGCCTGTTTCAACAATAACTTAAAGAGATTTTTTGTTTTTTTTTTCAAATCAGATAGAAAATGTATTTATTGTCTTCCTAGATTCGTTAGCTTAGTATAATGATTTGCTTTTGTACATATGACAACAAAAATTTGTTATGCTTCTTAAACCGTCCAAAATGAAGACTTCCTTTTTTCCACTGAAAAAAATCTCATTGCCTTATAATTCAACCGTCCATAACTGTAATTTTTAAGCAATAATTTTGCCTTATGGTCAATATTAAATGGAATTCCGAAGCAAAGAAATTGAATAGTACAGATTTTTTTAAAATTGTCTCTTAACATTAACAAGTAAAACAGCATTCCATTCTGAACTTGAATACAACTGTATTTTGCTGGTTTTAATGATTGGATTGTAAAATATGCAACTTTGTGATATGTAAATATAAATCGAATAAAGATATTCCGTCCTAACCATTTGCGTACACATTCACTGCAGTCTCATGCTCTGGATTTTTTTTACAATTCTTTAAAACTACTCTGGACACATTTAATCATTCAGGAGTAAGGTGGTTTCTGAGAAATTGTTTATATTTGTCTTGTACATGTGATTTGATCAAGCTAAATGAGTCGTTTCTCGGGGGGGGGGAGGTTGGAGATTCAGGCCGAAATAGGGCCACTTCAACACATCACTTCACATCTGTTGGTGTTCAGACTTCCATAATTTTTGAACTAAAGATGGTATCAGCATGCGGATTTCACAGCAGTAATGCTGAGATTGTGCTCTTTTCAAATCTGTAATTTTTTTTTTTTTACAGGGTCGACAAATGACTCATTAAGCTTGATCGCATCACATATTACAAAGTGGTTTTTCAATTTATTCACAAAATATAAATTTTTAGAACTGGATGGATTCAAAATTTTATCAAAAATAATCATATAAAATTTCGGCAAAGTAAAATAAAAAATTGGAACATACTAATACAGGATACAAAGTTTGCCCTTCAATTATTAATATTTTACTTTTAGAAATACAAAGACTTGCAAACATTTTGTAAGATTACATTGATTGCAAATCTGACGTACATGTACTACGCTGCAACCAATCATGTCAATACAGCTGCTATTTTGAGTTCATCAGTTTTAAATTTAGACATTCTCAAGACAAAATCTTCAAAATTTACACAAAAATCCAAACACTAGTTTCAACACACGTTTTGAAAGACATATGACTACATGTATAGAAAACTATATTTGTATTTAACAAAAAAAAAATCTACATCTATGTCACCAAATATTTACAAATCAAGACTGATAATTATCTGGATGGAATTATTGTCAAAATATTTCAATCATATGTATATACATCTCTAAAAGAACAAAGGAGAAAATTTCAATTAGAATTTAAAGGACGGATTTATAAAAAAAAACATGAACGAAGGCATAAGACACATATTTAAAAAGCTCATACATGGGACTAACTTTTTCAAAGAAGTAGGCCAAAGCTGGAAATGATACAGCTAAAATGTTGTGATGGGTATGGCATAGTGCCTTGTTCTTGGCCGAATTCAACTTCCAAAGCAAATGCCAATGCTCCGTTCATAAGTACAGTGTAGTTAGCTCTTTACAGTTTACTTTAGGTGGGGTGCTGTGGTCCAATGGTTACGGTGTTCGACTCGTGTGCCGTGGTACATGGGTTCGAATCCTAACCGTGGGAACACGGTGCTTGTGCTCTTGAGCAAGGCACTTTACCATTATTGCTTCGTCCTTTGTCCTTCGTCCTTGTGTGATGCACGTTAAAGAACCCAGTAGCACTTATCGCTAAGAGAATGGGTTTGCCCCGGTGTTTCTGGCAGTGGCTGCAATATGCGCCGCAGCACCTTGTAAACCCTTATAAGGTGCTACATAATGGGACTCACATTTCTCATTAACTTCATTAATACCTGTCTTTCATTAATACCTGTCTTTAATAATAGACATAATTTCAAGCACCTTGAGTACCTAATTGTTGGTAGATACTTGCGCTATATAAGACTTCAGTATTATTATTATTTAGCATCCACATGTATGTGGCTTCTGACTAGTACCCTTGAAAAAGACATTGACTAACTGGGAGACCGCTAACTTGGGGCTGGATAGCTCAGTTGGTGAAGCACCGAACTGGCCATCCTGAGGTCACAGGTTCACACCCCGCTCCAGTCAATTTCTTTGTTCAACCTTATAACTGTATGCGCAACAAGTTTCCCCTTGTGTGTTTTTTTTTTAAATTTGGATGAAAAGTGTTTTGGAGGACTTGCAAAGAATGACCTATCGCGGTAGAATCGCGTCACGGCAGCTTGTATATATTGTCCAATTACATGATATACAAATGGACGTGGAACGCGCAAAATATGAGACAAACAAAACTTCCATGGGGTTGTCTAAGGGGCATGGCTAACTCGCAAACGGCGATAGGTCAATTGCTTCACACTGCATCTTCAGCGTCGGGCACGCTTTCCTCCGTAATATTCCTTTCTGGCGGCGTCTTGTTTCTTTGGCCCTGTTTCCCCCCACTGCCCATCTGGGAGCGAACAGACCTCCTTGATATCGATGAAGCACTGCGCACTTTGTTGCTGTTGGGATAAGAATGAAAACATGTTACTTTAAAAAAAAGTTGAGCATGAAAGAAGTTTGTCAGAATGTACTCACTGCACTTTTTCGCTCGTACCCGTGTGCTACACAGGAGTGGTTGTGAAGGCAGTTTTCAAATTTGTTTTAATTGGAAACAATCGTTTTAATTTGTGCAAGTGAATTGTTTAAATTGTGCATTTGATGTTTGACGGTGCGAATGGGCGTAAAAACACTGCAGTTTCAATGTTTTGCTTGGAAACAACATAGTGGCAATGTACAGTTAGGTGGTCGTGAAAAGACATCACAGAGGTGCTTTTTCTCACAAAATCACAATTGCTTTCACATCACTTCACACTCCGTTTGAGACATTGCAAGTGTCTTTTTTGACATGGTGAACAACATTCATGGCAGATGAACAGCAAATTACCTGAAATAATTCACAATTACTCTGGAATTATTTGACTGGGAGTGTGGACAGACCTGGGCAAACTATGCAATGGAAAGAAATGCAATATATTTCTTACGCTGAAGTTTGTAATGTTTGTGGCATCATAATAAAGCTTACACATTCTGCATGATTGTTTTACTCCCAACTTTTCTCTTAAAACATGTCCCAAGTTACTATGAACCAAGCGCTACAATGCCAGTCGAATGCAGCTTATTTCCCGGCTAATGCTGGTACCCACTTGTTTTCTTCGGAGGACAGCAGCAAGTTAGGGTGAATGGCTTGCCCAAGGACACAACCAATGGCCAGCAGTAGGATTCGAACCCTGACCCTCTGATCACAAGTCACAAACCCTGACCACTGCCCCCCCCAATAGTTTGACAGTTGGATGAATTCCACTATTGAGTATAAAGATCTAATGAAAAGAGTCTGTGCATGGACATTTTTCCTTACCTGGACATGCTGCCGGGCCTGCTGGGAATGCCTGCCATCATGTCCGACAAGTCATCTGCGTCACGATCATTGATTGACGACACCAAATCACTCTGAAATATAATCAATCAATCAGTTAGTCTATATCACATAACAGAGAGTAAAATCATCCCCCATATGTTAAAATATCTAACACCAGTTTCTTTAAATTTGGATGTAGCATTCGCACAAGTGTCAATTTTTTTAACAGTGCACAAAATAATTTTCTTGTTTTCCATGGACTGTGTAAAGAAAAACAAAGCATGAAAAATTAATACTCATAGTCATAACAACGCTTTGTACAACTAAGTGAAAACTTTGTAGATTTAATGAGCTTGCATGTCTCCGCTAACATAATTAGGTTTTTAAAAAAACTTTATTGCATTTTTTTTTCAAGGATCAACAGGGGAGTACAAATCCAACTCAGAACACCTCAGGAAATACCATCCAAATAACTTTCTTTTTTTTGAGAAAATTACCTCAGCTTTATCCAATTGAGCTAAAACTTTGCTACTGCACCGAGCAAGAATGTCTCTACAAGCAAACCAAATTTCACAAAACTCAGTCAATCTATTTCTGAAATCAGAAGGGGATCCCCATCTTAGAATATCTCTCAGGAAATGCTGCCAAAGCATTCCAAATTTCTGAGATGCTCTCTTACCTCTGCTCGTGAGGGTCCGCGCATCCATCCCATCTCGTCCTCTGCATCCTCATCATCATCATCGCTCATCTCCTCCAAGATGGGTCGTCTCATCATCCGCTCCTGATACTGCTGCTGCTGCTTCTGCCTCAGACTGCTGGGACCCATATCGTGCGGCGAATCGTACATGTCTTCGTAAAATCCATCATCACCTGTTGGTTTTGAACAAACAGAACACATGATTTAAAGTGTAATAAAAACGTGTAAATTGTTCTTGGCAACATCGAACTTTCTTCAGCAAGTACCTGATTCCAACAGTTTCATTTTCCAAACCCACATTAAAATGTGGGTAGTGTTACATCAGCTGATGAATGCATTCATTTGCATGCTGGTTTTCATTGGTAGATTCGTGTACGTATTACCATAGTACTCCGAAGTCATGAATCGCGCAGTTTCAAAAAGCACAGCTGGGGACAAGATGACAAAATGTAAATATTCCTGGATGACTTTGCCTACCAGTTGGTGGTTCCTACTTCCAACTACAGTATAAGGTGTCGAAATACTGAAACTTCAAATTTGGACTTAATATACAAAGAAACTTTTCTTTGCCATACAGGAATTTTGCAGAATTTTGTTGGATGATCGATAGAAAGAACAAAGTTGGCCTAATTCTGGTTTTCACAGGTCTTTTTAGCCCTTAGGTTTTGGTTGTTTGTTTTTTTCCACGGACCAGTCAAACTTCCTCGACCAACAACCTACCTTCCACCCTTCTCTGCTGCAGTACCAGAGATTCCTTCGGGTTGTACAACTTCTGTACGGTGTCCGTTTGGTCCACTGGTCGAGACTTGTTCATTTTACCATTCGCAAAAACACCTTTAAAATAAAAACAAAAAAAATCAAAAGTTTTGTCAACTAATACTCTCCACAGTAACTGTAACTGTCATTGGAAATGACTCTTGACTTAATTTAAAGGAATTTTCGTAAACAATGTTTTTAAAAAGTCTCCATCACAACTCTAAAGAGTTTCATGCGAAACCAGGGTAAAGTTCTTTCCAATGTTGGATAATCAACATTTGCTTTTTGACATGGATTCTCATGTAACATCCTATTTTCTTGTTTATTTTTTTCAAAATTATTGTGTTTCTTACCCAGTGTGAACATCTTCAGCAGCATCCTCCTCTTCATTGGCGTCATCAGGATGAAGTCATACTCCCTCTGGGCCAGACGCTTCTTAAAAGCCGGCATCAGCTTCATGAACTCGTGAGCCGTCTCTCGAATCGACGACTTGACGGACTCGGAGAAGAGAGAGACAGCCGAGAGACGGGTGTGTGCCTCGATCAGCTCATCCAAGAGATCCCATAAGGTGTCGTGGATTGGGTCGTGGATGTACTCGGCCTCCCGGCAATAGGCATTGATGATCTGGATCTGTCGAGAGAGCTCGTGGACTGGACTGAAAAGTGGGAATGTGGATAGAGCATGTTCCAAGACGATGCGACCCTTCAAGAGAGCTTTCATGTACTTCTGCGTCTCATCACTCAACTTGTTCAGATCGCGACTGGTCATCTCCGGCCAGAGGGGGACGCCTCGGCACAGGATACCAAAGTAGCGCAATAGGACGTACACGAACCAGATGATGGTGAATGCTGACCAGAAAGCGCCAACCGCCAAGAGCTCAGAAAAGAGATACTCAATCTGGAAGAAGACGGAGTTTGTGTCGAAGAGGTTCTGCATCAGGCCCATGATGGAGAAAATGAGCATACAGAGAAAGTTGATCATGATGTAGACGTTGAAGGACGTGATGCGGAAGGGACGACGGATTAAGATGACTAGGAAGAGGGGACAAATCGCCACAAGGAACACGACCATCTGCCACATGGGAAGCCAGAGCAGTGCTGCGTAGGCTGCCAAGAGAACAAGCTTGAAGAAGAACATGACTGGACGGTAGTAAGCCCAGACCAGGCGGAATGAGGAGAAGAGATGGTAGAGCTTGATGGCCCAGATGAAATCCAGGCCGTGGGCGAATTCAGTCTCTTTGAGTTGAAGGAACCCCTCATGGCGCTCTGATCGGTTGCTGAAGATCTGCGTGCGAATCTTCATGATCATCCAGATGGGTAGTATGATGAAGAGGCCCACGTATACTGCCAGAGGAACAATGATGTAGGCTAGGTGTTCCCCGCCTGCGCATGGAGTCGCGTTGTGTACATCCATGTTGTCGTCAGTGTTGCAGTGAAACAGCTTGGCCATCATGACACCGATGGGCATCGCTAGGATCTGACAAGCGATGATATAAGCTCTTTGGAGCTGAGCAAGCAGTAACAAGAGGTTGTATCGCTTCTGATAGTTCATAGCAATGTACAGAATGATGTACAAAGTAATCGCCACAAAGATGAAGATGGCCCAGCCCAGGGCGTACCAGCGGTAGTCAAAACCGATCAATGTGCTGTCAATGAAACCATCCCTGGCCGAGTTGTACACATCCGGGTCATTCATCTTCATGAACTCCCAAATGTCCAAGTTGAAGAGGAACACAAACCGAGTTGAGTAGAGCCAGTTGAAGGGCCAGGGCCATCGCAGCGAGATGGCTGCAATGAGTGCGTAGAACTGGAGGAAGTCCAGGATGAGGAAGAAGGCATCATGGAGGACGAGCATCGTCTTGCGTTTCTGCTTCCGGGAGAAGTTTGCCATGTACTCAGCCTCCAGATCATCATAATATCCCTGTTCCTCCATCATGATGTCTGCTTCATTCACGCCGATGTTGACCCTACGTGCCCTCTGTTTCTGACGGAGCCGGCCAAAGGATTCTCGGGCTTCCGACCTCCTCTGGAGTGGAAGCAGAGGAAGTGCATCGTCTCCATCTTCAGCTTGCAACAAATTATCTGCCGACATTGTTGCTCTTGGTTACCTCTCAAGTCATGAGAAATTTTTTTTGGTGATCAGCATCTGCGAAGATAAAAATGAAAATAAATACGAACTGCTGCAAACTGATTACGTACTGGATTGACCTGAATATTCAAATAAAAAAAATTTGACGGTCTTACGTGCAATACGTGAGAAAGGTCCTAGCTGCTAGGACCAAAACATTAGACCACCTAACTTGTTTTAAGATACAAATGAAACACAATCGTAACAGCAGAAAATACATACATAGGCTATTCATGTATGAACTTTCATCTGTTCATTATATTTTTTAACCAAAATACAAAACCTGGACCTGAAAAGTACATACGCCTGCTTGAAAAATTGAGTTTATTTGGTAAATTGGTAACATTTATGAGAAAATACCTCAATTTTTTTCCCTTTCCACTACAAAGTTGCGTCTTTTGATATACCTTTATTTACAAATATGGTCTTTAAATAGTACAAAATGTAGGTGCCATTTGCAGTGCTGGATGTACCAGTGCATTCCCTATCTCCAGCATGTAGTTTCCTGTTTCCACCTGTCACAATGGCGAATCAATCAATTATGTAAATTTGCACAGTTATCAATGGCATTGTTGACCAATGAGCGTCATGGATTGCCATGGACACTTCGGCTTTCCAAGTCATAAAACAATTCTATGAACTAACAAATATATTATTTCGGTTAATTATAACCAAAACTGTTACCAAAAAAAAGAAAAATTTCCCATCCCAAAATTAAACTCTTTGAAAATTTCTAATAAAAAAAATAATTACGTTTGTAACAGATTTATAGTAATAATAATAGATCGAGGATTTGTTCTTGATCCAGACGGCTGTTTTATATTTGAATTACCAAATGTGTCCGCGACATGCATGAAATAGTCTCCGAATGACAGCAAAACATTCAAGATGGCGGACGTCAGTTTAGGCGAGGCTATCCTCCAACGTGTGGAGAAAGACGGACAGATTTCGACAGATTTGTTGGCTAACTATCTACAGAAAGACCACCAGCAGATTGTCGGAGCCGTGAAAAGCTTGCAGGCGCTAGGAAATGTAATGAAATGTTGTAAAATGCATAAAAACTACTTGCAGTTGCACTTGTCTCGGGCCTCGGCCTCGTATGCGTACGCGTACACGTGAACGTGTGTGATCGTTGTGTGTGACAGCTGATTGCATCAGCCAATGGCCATTCACCAGTTCACATTGGCTATGGGGCGCGCGTACGCCTACGGGCCGCGAATTTTTTTATTTCCTAAATGACATAAGTAAATGGGGTGAACGCTATGAAGTTTTGGACTTTACTTCCCTAAATGTAAAACATGAGAAAAATTAATAAAGAAATGAATTCGAACCTAATGAAATTAGACTTATTTTCCTTTTTAAAAAAAATCCTCCCAAAGACCAAAGCCGCAAATTAGAAAAGGGATAAAAAAGAGGAAAAATCAGGTTTTGAACTCACACCCTCCGATCTCGAAGCCATTGCATTTTCCAGCTGAGCCATCAAAGAGCTCGACAGCAAACCGTAAATCATGGCATTATACATGTGTACGTGTAATAAAAGTATCGTAGAGGGCGCTCTGTTTTTAGAAATATTAGTCACTAAACTAAGCAATGCATTTTTTGTCCTTTTGCCCTTTTTGGGGGTGATATTCTCCTTGTTACAGGTCATCGAAACAAAGCAACAAACCAGTAAATACTGGGAGTTGACCCTTGAAGGCAAGGACATGGTGAAATCGGGAAGCTACGAGGCCTTAGTGTTCCAAGCCGTACCACAAGAGGGCGGTATACTACAGGCTGAACTCATGGTAATCAGTCACTGCTTGGAGGGTGGTATCTGAGTTACAAGGCTACGGCTGAGTTACATGGCTACGGCTGAGTTACATGGCTACGGCCGAGTTACATGGCTACGGCTAGCGGTAACACACATGGCTATGGGAAGTGGCTTCCGCTGTTTCCTATAGGCGCATGTGTTATTGCAAGCCGTAGCCAAATAGTTTGGAGACAGCCTGTAACCGCATCCAAATTACTTGGCGATGGCTTTTTTGTTTCCTTTTTTTTCATGCAAATCGCCCCTCACAAGGTGAGAGGCCACTCGAGGTGTGGGCTACAGAGGAAAGTGTGGAAGAACCAGCCCGTCACACAGAATAAAACAAGACAAGATAATCTGATTCTTCACAATATGAATATGGCTGGGATGGGTAACCAGTCCACTACAAGGCATTAATAATGCCTCTACCCACATAAGGCCAAGGAGTGTCATAGATCAGGCTGGGCTCGAACCCACAACCTGTAGACGGGTCGATGTCAATGTGTTGCTTGGCAGGTTTTTCAGTCAAGTATTTTCCTTAATAGACCTGAGGCTACTTCACTGTACCAGTCACAAGCTCATAAGAATATTTGACAAAGTTGTTGATAAGGCACTTTGATTCACTATTTTCACTTGCCTGCCTGTAAGTTGTATTTTAATTTGGTAAGTTGTATTTTAATTTGGTTTACGAAGTTAAAAACAAAAAAAGCTGTTCCTGTCTGGATATTGTTTCAATTGATTTTCTTTCTCTCTTTGTTTTGCTAGAAATCCGTTCCAAATGGCAAGATTGGTTTCAGCAAAGCCATGTCGGCAGGATGGTTAGAGGTCAACAAATCAGCGGCAGGAGGCCCAAGAATCGTGAGAAAGGTCAGACAAATTGGGGTTTTCAACACCTGAAACATCTCCAGTGTTGGCTTGTGATTTTAGGCCCGTGGCATGGGAGACTTCAACTCATCAAATTCTGTAATTAAAAAAAAAATGCAAAAGGAAATTGACCAGGTGCATAATAATAATTTTTTCAAGTTGAACCAAAAATTGACCGGAATGGGGTTTGAACCTGCGACCTCTGGTTTGCTGTTCCTGTGCTCTGGTTTTCCTAAG
>JASAOE010000784.1:0-25000 GCA_029964075.1 Patiria pectinifera | reverse complement strand
TTAGACATTTTATAAGAAGACAAGGTCGCCCTTGTACCTTTCTGTCATCATACATGTAGGAAAGCTTTTAAATATGTGCTTTAAGAATAGCCCCATTTGCCCTCTAAAAAGTGTCTAAGTTGAGTCGATCACAAGTCTGGACACAACTAACAGGAGATGAACAATGACAAATGATGCCTTTGTTACAAATACGAGAATAATTTGTGGCTTGACTTGAGACTGTACTTGTGTTGACAACTGGCCAAAAAAATGAGAAAGTATTGTTTAAATTAAATTTGTTAAAATTAGAGGATAGATGAATCAAAGCATATGTGCCACATCTCTCTGTCCTTTTCATTTTGAAATGACTTCAAAATCTTTTATTTAATGTGAAATTGAAAAAAGTGTTTAATCATAGGAATTAATCAGGCGACTTTCTTTTATAGGTCACAGGTAAGGTTGTTTTCTGTCTCTGGGGCCAAGTACGGAGTAGCGTTATGACTGGGTTCAATTTTTTTTTTTTGCTGCTGAAAAAAAAATTCAGTTGAAAAAAAAAAAAGACTTCAAAGCCCATTTTCCCACTTCAATTTGCAGTGTTTGCTTGAAATTTCATCTCCAAATGTACACAGATTCTTTGACCCAAAATTGGAACAGACTTTATTTGTCATATCAGATTCATGAAGTTCAAAACGAAAAGAAAAAAAGTAAAAATTAGGTACTTCAATGCAGGGTCGTGGATGATGGACATACGACACACCAGGCAGTTGGGTATTAACCAAATAAATCCCCCAGCCCCCGCTAATACAATTACATTATTTGACTACTTGTCTGTAGCAGTACGTGTGCACGAGCGTGGAATTTACACAGCGGGATTCTGTGACTTGATAAGCTTGAGGACAGGGCAGTGAAGAGCAGAAAAGTTTAGAGGACACAGGTGCTTGAGTAAATCTAAGGGCAGCCCTGAAAAAAGGTGGACTACCTAATTTTTAGGACGCCAAGGGAGTCTAGTGTGGGAGCGGAGGCTGCGGAGCCCAGCTTCATGGCTGTAATAACCGTGGAACTCCATGCTTACGATCACCATTCTGTACAAACAGTGCTAGCAAAATAAATTGTGTGCTAACCCTGCAAGCACAGGGTCCTTAGTTACAGGATGCATGCATGTGCATAGGCCAAGTTTCTCACTAACCTATGACGAGAAATGCAATAAAGGGGGCCACTTTGCTACCGTCACGTTAGCAGTTTTTCCAATGGTTGTAATTTTTTGTTAAAACCTGAAACCACCAAAAAAGAATTTCAACACATGAATGGACATGCAGCCTTTTGCTAAAGATAATTTGAGTTGATTATTTATATTGCTTTTTGACATTATCCTCAAATTTCCATCAAATAGTGGACGGAAAACTTAGGTAACTTTTTTTCCGTCCATTTTTGATGGAAATGTGAGGGTGATTTAAAAAATTTAAAAAGAAAGAAAGAAATGATTTAACACATATTACATGTATTATAAGCCTACATGTCCATTCACATTTCAAAACTTTTTTGGGTGGTTTCAGGTACTGTAAAAAAAAAAATACAACCATTGGGAAAGCCACGTGACTGTAGTAAAGTGGCCCCTTTATTGTGTTTCTTGTCAAATGCTAGGTGAAGGCACAGAATTTAAGCAGGGCGTTATTTGGTCATGGTAAGCAGAACCATGAAATTGGGCCCAGCGTGATGTCATGACTTTGTATCATCCTCAAAGCTTCTGCAATTGAATTGGTTGATACGCACTTCCCGTAGGATCATTTGCATTTATCCCAAAAGTAACCTACCAAATTATCAGAAGCTTACTTGGATTAAAGATCGTATTGGTACTAAACACCCCTTGAAATTGTTCCGTCTGGCTTGCTGTCATTTAGAAGAAATCAAGAAGTGTAGGTGATTTCTAACGATCAGTCAATTGACTGATTTTTGGAATAAATAGTGCTATTGACGAAATCATGGTGCGTGATCAAAAGGTTGTGCCTGGTTTTTCACTGTTTTCTTCAAAAGTGAGATATCCACTGAGCTGAAACTTCAACAGGTTAGGTTTGGAACATTCTTCTTTGGATTTTGAGCGGTGACTTGGAAACATCCTAAGTTCATGAAAAGCAAATCATCCTGTGGTGCCTTTAACAATTTCACCTACTCTGTAATCAAATTGGTTTCAAGTATGTATTCATGGTGAATACAGAACCTATGTGAGTGCTTGTAAATGCTTCATTTCTTTGATCCTCCTCACTCTCAGAGTCATTAGGTTAGTGACACAACGATCATTACACTGTCGACCACTGTCTTCTCTTCTTTACCTTCTTGTCCTCAAACAAATCCTCAATGAAATCCATCACCAATGTAACATTCATAGATAGCCTGTGCTTAATGTTACCTTTGGTAAAATAATCAGAACGTTTTTCAAAACTTAAGACATTTTGGGGAAGATGTTGGGAAGATGTTTTCCACGGACATTAATTTAAAAACAGGCGAGATGCATCTCCTTAAACTAATGTTGAGGTATCACCACTTCCTCCTGTAGGAATACCCATGATCTAAAGGGTGCGCTCCCTAACCTTTCTACAACCACATTTTTGCCCCTTCTCTTTCCCCCTAAGAAAACACCATCCTCTCAAACCATTCATCAAGTAAGAAGAAATTGCACATTAGAAAGGCCACTAACCAGTGTGAGCCCATGAATGAATGCATGAATGTGGATGCCAAGGCTGTAAAGTAAACTTCACACTCTACCCTGAAACAACAGGCAATTCAGTAACGATCCATCCACGGCTGCCCCCCACCCCGGTCCCCCTTCCTTACATTAGAGTGCCGAGTGTTGACCGGTTTGGGTTCTCAATAAGAAAAGTTGTCCATTTATGTACAGGGTTCCCAGCCACACTGGACTTCAGGGAAACCTTTTAAAATGAGTTACCGTTTTTCAAGTCAGGGTAAACTCAGGGACTTCTGGAAAAACAACACAAATCAGGGAATTTGACAGTGACCCAGAAGGGAAAGGTTTCTCCAGTTTGGCGTACGTGCGGCTTGTGCCATGGCCAAGTTGTGTCCATTGACTGACTGGCTATGGTGATCTGATACACCGTACTCTCTGGAGACATGTGTACAATAGGGAACAAAAGATTGTATACGTCTCCACAAGGCAATTTCTATAGATGAATACGTCTCCACAAGGTTATAACGAAATAGATTTATGGATTTTACTCAAAAACTAGGAATTTCCAAGCTATGTTGATCGTCGCAAATGGAAGAGTTTTAGAAAAGGGATATTAAGTCCAAATTTCGGCCAAGGAAATTAATTCGGGTTAAAATAAAAAACTCTAAAACTTTAGTACACGAAAACAAAGGAATGTCTCCACAAGGATACAAATTCCAAGATGCGGTGCTTTTTAGTGTTTATGCAGTGTGAATATTTACACACCTCTCCAGACAATAACGATTGGCTGTGCTACACCACCTCTTGACTTCCCTGTAACCTCGTTAAAATGAAAATCTCTAACATGGAATTTGGGACATTTCTCAGGGAAATACCAGGAAAAACTCAGGAAATTTTGTTTCCACAAAGTGTGGGGAACCCTGTATTTATATTCAGATAAATTGTTTTTGTTTAGTTGTTGACGTGTTTCTCTTGACAAAGCCACATAGCAAATTGCAGTCACAATTTGGTTTCATAAACCGCAAGAGAAAGCGGCGTTTGTTAACTCTTTCACTTTTCTTACACAATAATGTAGTTATATAAACCATATGATGTCTAAACTTGTGTGGGTAGTTTTGTGCCATCAATGCTGTGCATATTGATCATTATGTGTGCGTCATGTTTCTAACATTTGTCATTGTTATTGCGTGGTACGCTTAGTTTTGGATTTTCATCATTGCCCAGTAAAAAGCCTCATGACTGATTGATGGGCTAGGTCTCGAGTTGTAGTCTCCATTTTTGTTCTTCCAAATCTGCATTCAATAATGATAACTTGTCTTTGCAAGAAAAGTTATTGTCTTTTTCAATGCAGAGGTAATTGATAATCTCATTTTATTGCGCAGCGCTCACACCTAAACCCGTTCCAGCTGAGTACATGGGCAGACCAATATAAAACTCATTAGGCCAAACTAAGTTACTTCCTCCAATCCGGGACAAGTAGATTTACTCTTCATTGTTCTGCAACAGTTAAATTCCTTGCCAACAAAGAAAGAAGAACAAAAAGGAAAAAAAATACAACGGCCCCAAACCTGGTCATTAATGACCGCAATTTCAGCCACTTTTTTAGCAATAATTGCTCCACAAATCCAATTTTCGTTGAGACGGCACTGCACTTAATGAAACAATTCTATTTTGGGTTGGTCGTTTGGCCGCAATTGGTTAGTGAAGGGGTGAATTCTTCATGCTTGTGTGAGCAACTTGAATAGTGGGGACGTACCTTTTTTTTCTGAGTCTTGTGTAAATTGCTGTTGTCAAATAGAGGGTTACGGGGGGAAAGTGGAAACAGGGCAAAAGGTAGAAAATGGACTTGAATTGGCTGGTTAGCACACTTGTTGGTATTCAATTTTAAAGAGAATGAAACAGCTATTTTTTTCAGTGACATACTGTCAGCGACGTATTGACTGATGAGGCTTAACAAATGTAAAAGTAATAGTAATTTCCTTCTTTTCTTAATATGCAGAAAATGTCTGCATTTGCGATGTCAAGATCCTCCAAATTATTCGGTTTTTTCCATAGTTTTTATATCCATGAATGTCTACATGGAATGCCTTTTGCCGGTCTATATTGTATTGATTAGTGCAAGGATAATATTGGTTTACATTTTCAGGGCAGTTTTGTGTGATGATTGGTTAAGATATGGTAAGTTACCCCATCTGAAATCTGGGTTAACATCTGCTGCAGGTCTTTTACCGTCATGTCATCCAAATCTTTCAACTCATTACACGTTGGATGTTCCAATCATCCATAATTGGCATTATTTTACTCTTTTAAAAAGTATCCTAGCAGCTTAATTAAAGCTTGTTTGTTGCCCATTGTGCTCATCCGGTTCTGGAATTAAACGCTAATTTATTTCACTTGTTAGGTTAGATTTTGGCAGTTCTTGTTAGACCTCAGCGATTAGGCAATCTGGACATCGGTCTTAGCCGGCAAAGGGCGCTGACCTTTCACGTAATGGAGCATAATGGATATTTGATGAAGAAGTATTACATTTCATCCAAGCATCCCTGTACTTTTTTCATCTCATTCATTACAATTTCATCAAGTGGCTCGAGTTTTATGAAGAATGAAAAAAATCCTACCCAACTTGGCATCAAAATGATTTCCGTTCGATAATCTTCAATAGATTACCGCAAGCATCAAGTCCTTTTTTTTCATTTCATTTTTTTCACTATTTCATCAAGTGGTTCACTAAAGTTTTATGAAGAAGTAAGTCAAATGGATGGGAAAAAATCTTGACCCAACTTGGCATCGAAATTATTTCCTTTCCAAAATCTTCAATGGATTACTGGAGCTTAATTTGAAGGGAAAAAAGAACAAGAGGGGAGACCTTAGACGTTTGTAAGTGAAATTCCCCCCCCCCCCAAATTTTAATTCCCCATGCAAAATAAGGAAACTGACATTCATTGAAAAAATAAGTAGACACACAATGTTGCTGTAAAAAATGCTAGGTGCTTCGGATTGATCATTGAAATACAAAAATGTTATTATTGCTTGGTATGTATTTCAAATCAGCCGTGCCTCTTTTCACTCGTAATATTCACATGTCCTTCCCTCCACACAATCCTGTATCTGTGCCTGCAGCAATACAAAGAACGCAAATAATGTAATTAACTTGCACAGCGTGCGTCTGTATAGTATGCATTGTGAGGTTTTGCTCGTTATCCCCCCGTATTACACAATCTTAATAGACGGCATTTGTCGTGGATTTGTGGGCTTCCATTGAAATTGAATGCAAATTGGATTGCAAGTTGTTGATTTGAGTCTGCAAGGTGGAGGGCAACAGCGGTTCTCATTGCTCAACAAGTTGGGCAGATTTTGGTTCAATCTGTATGTGTCATTGATCGGTACTTAATGATTTCGATGTATTTAGGTGAATTTTTTAGACGCTTGGGATTTTGGTAAATAGTTTATCATTTTGGTAAATAGTTTATCATGTAGGCCTAGATGGGGAAGGCTTGGGTTTTACAGGAACAAAAAAGGGTCTTTTAGTGGAGAAACCTTGAATGTGAGAAGTACAGCACCAACACAGAGTTCAGATTTATTTGTTGATCTATGGAAGACATTTCCCAACCCCCACCCTACAACCTCCCCCCCCCCCTCAAAAAAAAGAAGAAGAAAGGGCTGAGGAAGAAAGATTTTTGGCTTCAAAGTAAAGCTGTAGCCACAGATTTGTTCTGTTTAAGGGGATGATGATTTTGGAACACCTTTCTTCATCCGGAGAAATGTAATCATGCATTTTAGGCACAGATTTATTGTTTGTATAAACATGTAATCACCTCCCCCCTGCCTCACTCCACCCCCCCAGCCCCGACTCCCTCCTTTGCACTGTCCCAGTTAACCCCCCCCCCAATACGAGCCCTCAATCAACCTTACCCATTGGTGATTTCAGTAGTGAATTTCAGTAGTTGTCAATCACTGCTTCAAGTTTAATATAAAGTACAAGCCTTGGCCTTTCTTTACCCAGTTTCACCTGGTAAACACATCTCTCCAAAAATTGCCAGTCCTGGAACGTCCTAGTCAATCAAAGACGAGAGACAAAGAAAGGACGGACACTCCACTTTAATTAAATTGTATCCATTGACTGTCTCTTTACTGTAGACCTCGTCCAAACAAACGCCAATCTAATCAAGCAGTTCATCAATAAACCAGGCATCGGCAAACCAAACCCCACGTTAAGAAGAAAAAAAATGGCTTGGAATCATCTTCATTGAAGGTTTTTTTTTTCTTCGTTTTTGTCTTGTCTGATCAGATTAGGAAGCACTTGGTCGCTTGCAATTAGTCCGCTTTTGTACAGCAGACTGAAGATTAACTGGTTGATGTGTTTGTCTGCTTTCAGCGTGTGTTTTCTTCGTGTGTGTTGACTTAACTGCCTGCCGATCGATCGGTCTAAGCGTTGACCGTGAGATGATTTGTTTTTACATTTCAGATGTTTTCCTTTTATGTGGAAGTTGTTAAGGTAAAAATATCGTTTGGGATGATAGTTGGTTGCAGTTAAGGCAGTGTAATACTTCAGTTGGTTTAAAAGAAGAATGATTTACAAGTTGATTTTTTCTTTTGGAAAAATTCAATTTGATTGGATGTTGGGTTTTTCATAAGTGAACTTATATTTCTTCCATTAAATTTTCAGGTGAAACAGTTAAGTTTATACCACTTGTTTTAAATTTGTTTGAAAGGGAGATTCTAGTTTGTTTTTGAATATCAACTGGTACTGATGATGACGCAGTATGGTGGACTGTAGTTTCTTTCCTTAAGCTTTAAGAAAGAAAGAGAGACATGTCATTGAACTATTTCCCTGCTATTTTTTCCAAGTGATGATATTTTCAAAAGACTGACAAAATAACCATCTCACCTGTAAGTACAAAAGAAACAATATCCCTCTGGGGTTGTCATATTGAACATCAGGATGTAAGAATTAGCCACAACTTTTGTCCAGATTTCCCCCCTTTTTGGCTGCTAAATAAGAAGAGAATCCTAATCATGTGGGCTCGCTAAGCTGCGAGGGATTATATTCTTCTATTTGTCTGAGTCTCGGTCCCGCGGTTGGATCGTCCCACAGGCTGTTTCTTCCCCGCACACCACAACGGACTGAGAAAGCTCCACAATGCCTGGAGGATTGTCCATGACAGCTAGCCATTGATTTTTCCCCCTCTACACAATCTGGCCATTTTGGCCTTCAGTCCTGTCCTATTCTAGTCTTTGTTTCTTAGAATATTGATTGCCAAGTTCCAGAAAAGAAAAAGAAAAAAGCTTGCTGATGACCCCCCCCCCCTTCCCTGACCAATCACAGCATCCGACACAGGCAGGTGGGCAGGAGCTCAGCGGCTTAATATAGTGCAAGTGGAAAAGCTTGATTTGGGGCGACGTACAGGGACTGTGAACTATATATAAAGACTTGAAGGCAGTCTATGGCAGTTTGTTTTGAAGTCCCGCTGTAACACTTTGTAGTATATCGATCTGTTGCCAGGATACGAGCTGTTATTCTGTTAAATCATCGTGTTTGGATTTGTCATTTATTTTTAGATTTTTTGGGGGGTTTTACTTCCCGTAAAGTTGATATGTGTGCTGATGTTTGCTTACATGTGAAGTAACAGCTTCAGTGAATAATCGGTTGTCAATTACACTGTTTAAGAATTGTACACTTGCTCAAGAAAAGAGGAACCCTCTCTTGTTTTATGGTTTTTTTCAATTGTTTGTACTGTATTTGTTTTCACATTTTGACATATGATAAGTAAATATTTAAAAGCTACTAAATAGTTCAATATATTGTCATTTATTTTAAGATGTTCAACTCAGTTTAATCATTTGGAAATACCAATTGAAAAGAAAAATGTTTTTCTTTCTTTGTTTATTTGTCTTTTTTTTTATAAATTTACTGTGATGCTCTAGTGTATCATTTGTTGTGTCTGACATACTTTTTTTCAAAGAATTGCCAATGTGTTTATGTGCATGTCCAACACAGAGAATGTTTACTTGCATGACCAACTCATGTATCACTGAACACAGGGATAAGCTCATGTTCAATTTGTTTTGCTTTCTACTCCAAAAGCCTGCCAGTAAAGAACTACTTAGGAAAGTCTTTCCCCAAGAGCCCTTTCTGATTTCACGCCAATTACCAGAATTTCCAAACACCACAAATTATGACTTCTCTCCCGGTGACCGTCATGCCTTAATTCATATCCTTAAAGCCCCCTGTCTTAATAGAAGAGTTGGGAAGAAGACCAAAGAACGAAAGAGAGGATTACTTGCTGTCGAGTTCCCTCGGTCGCAAATCTCTCCACATCAATTAGAGGACATCCTCGCTGAACTATCGTAAAAAAAAAAATCTTGTTCCTTTCTCTCTTAGAGAATGAACCCTATAAATATTACACGGTAATGGTAAATATGCCATGAGAAAGAGAGAGAAACGGTGAGATATTGAGAGAGACCTTCTGTCAGAACTCGTACAGGATTCTTTATTTGCCAACGGTGGTTGCATCTTGCTAAACGGCAAGAACGGAGAGGTTTCGTCAGTTGTGGGACGCAAGCGTGGACTGACATTTACTCATGATGGTTGGGTTTCAGGAACCCCTTACTCCTTAGGCCGTATTGTCACTGGGGCATTTAATTACCCTTGATTACTGATCAGGTTGCCGCTTTCATTGAGGACGACCAGACACCATTAGCTTTCCTTTCTTTGCTTTTGTTTCTTGTCGGGTTATCTAACCATCCTCTCTTTTTTTCTGCTGAAGATGCGAAGTAAGTTAAGAATCTGTAATGAGACCCTGTCGTTGGTGTTTTGTTTCAACGAGGCAAGTTGGTAAAGGACAAGTCAACGTGATTAATGAAATTGGTCGCGTTTATTGCAGTCCGCGTATTTATTGTTCGAATGGCAAAGATGAAACCTGATCGTCCCCCAAATTTTTCGCTGCTGGAATTTCAGAGTAGTCTCCTTTTTTGTGTGGTTGTATTTATTTTCACACCTTGGCAGCAATAAGTGTATGGTTTCTTTACTTTGGAAAGTGGTTTTATTCGAGGTCTGTTTAATGTCATCCCTAAAGATTAAAGGTGGAACTTGTTTCCCACTTTCTAAAATGGAGGTTTCTGAAAAGACAAAAGGGTTACATAATTCACTGATTCAACAATAGATGGTAATCAGTTGGATGTTGTTCACTTTTGCTGAGTGACATTTCTCACACTTGCCATGCATGTTTTTTGAAGATTACGTCTCAGTTTTAATTGGATGTGACACTAATTGGGCCAGTCCAGACATTTCGTAAACGAAATTCTCACAAGATTAAGACAGCAGACTGGGACGAGACGTGTCAGGCAACAGATGAGTCTCCACAATTATTACCACGTTCTGTTCATCTCTCGACACCAGCCGAGACATTTTTCAAGATGCTGTTCCCAAGACAGGCTTGACAACAATTGCTGCCTGTGTTCTTACCCCCCCCCCCCTTGTTCGGTTTCTCTGTTTGAGGACAACGTCACTCCAGCTTGCAATCAGCCCGTCTCCATTGTTGAGAGGTGTGATGAGCCCCTTCCAAAAAAATCCAATTCACGGCCGCTTCTCCTCTTGCGTCCCGATTGTCAGGTGATGAGCACTGGCTATTATTGGAGCGTGATTGGCCGTCTGTTCGGGACAATGCCATGCTGTCAGATGTGTTGTGGCTTGTAGACTGGACTTAACACGAAGGTATACAATTAGTGACCGGGAAAAAATAGAGGAAGAGAAGGAGACGTCTTGCTGAGCTCAGAAGTCAGATACACTTGAGCCGTAGTTTTCTGCCTTTTGTTCAGTTTTTTTGTACCTGCAGATTGACAAGGGAATAGTATGATTCGATCAGATGGGAGAATTGTAAGCTGATGCAGAAGTCAAGTATTCTGTGCTTTTTTGAACTTTTCCCCCCACTATTTTGTGATTCATTGAGTGAGGTTAAATCTGAATAAAGGGGGACTTGTATTTGGAAATGCATGGAATTTTGTTCTACATTAAACCAGAGACCGGTTCATCAGACCAAACAAGTTCATTGTACAAAGTCCTATGAGTCCGTGGATTATGCATCGGTTTGGTGAAACTCTTGTTTTTTTAAACACTTCCATTACGTTTGAGTAATTTCTGGCCTTTTCTCTCTATACCACAGGGTTCCCAGCCACTTTGGAATCGGGGAAAACTTTGAAAATGAGTTTCCAATTTCCAGTCGGAGAAAACTCAGTGAATTTGGGAAAAACACCAGAAATCTAGGAAAACTTAGGGAACGACCCAAAACGGAAAGGTTTTTGCCAGTTTGGTTTATGTGCATCTTGTGCCATGTGTCCAAGTTGTCTGTTGACTGACTGGTAATGGTGGCTTTTTAGTGTTTATGCAGTGTAAATATTGTCAGTATCTTAGTTGCTTTGCTGCACCACCTCTTGATTTATAGCAACCTCATTAAAGTGAAACTAGTTCTCATTGAATTTTGGACATTTCTCAGGGAAATATCAGGAAATACTGTTTTCATAAAGTGCTGATTTACCAATCAGCATACTTGTTATTGTTTATTGCTCCATTCATGCCTTGTTCAGACTGAGGAATTTTAGGCACAGCTTTAATACATGCACATCCTTTTCAAGTTAGGTTCAACTAGTTTGAGTGTAAACAGAAGAACATCTTGGGATTTGACACAATCCAAAGCTGAGATTTTCGAGAGTGTGAACAGGATTTTTTGACATGATCATCCATTGATTGTTCTTGTTCCGATTTCATGTGGGTATTTTTTTCCTCTAAGATTCTGCGGGTGTCCCTGTGGTCTGAGCAGCCTACTTCCATTTCCTGAAGGCAGTCAGTGCTGTCATGATAGTCTCTCTCCTTGCCGTTCTTTCACTGTGCTCTGGGTATTTTTTTCTTTTTTCCAAATCTTTCCCACCGGCTGGAGGAATCGGATTCTCTCCTTGGAGATGAGACAGTGAGATGCGCCAAGGCTCAGCGTGCCTCTACGGATCATACCGGGGCGGGTACCTGCTCCCGAGGTTCTGATATAAGCAGAGAATGTGCGTCACAACATATGAAATACAATTATGAATGCTGTCACAAGTGGTTTCGGACGGAGCATCCAGGATGTTATTCTTGCAACTCTAGTTCACCCTAGGCTTATTCTACGTCCACTGTCCGAGTTTATTCGCTGTTTTTATAAGTATTTGACTGCCATTTTCTTTTACTTGTTCTTGTTTTTATCATCTCCTGGGCTTGGCTTGACGTTTGGCCGGGATCCACGCTGATAAATTAATCACGTTGAGCTGTGCTGATCAACGTCAAATACAGTTAAGCAACACTCAGTGCTAATGCAAATCTAAGTCTTTTTTATTTTTGGATGGGGGGGTCCACGAACAATGAACTTCGTCTCTGTCACAAGAAATTGCCCTCTCTGAGAATTAATCACGGAGTGAAATTTGAAGTGAATGTGATCTGGCTGAAGATCTGTGGAGATCATTCGTCTTGTGGATTTTGCAGTAATTAAATCAAAGTCTTTCAGTAACGTGTTTGTTTGTGGTGGTTTCATGGAGATTAAATTGCCATTAACAGGATTGTTGTATCGCAAATTGAATCGTCCGAGATTATGTCACATTCTCTGTCACAAATGCAAGAAGTAAGTATTTGTGCCAATTTAAGTGGCTCTTGGTAACCTCTAGGGCTTAGAAGATTTGCTCAAGTGTCACTCCAATGGTACAATGTACCAAAAGGTCACAAGTACCACACAATTCCTTCATATACCAAGCTGCAAGTACCCAAACAAGAACAGGTTCTAAGTAGTACCTGACAAAAATCGTGTAGGTGCCAAGTGGGAAGCCTGAAGACAAAGCAAACAAATGCAAGAAAGAGTCCGGCATCAAAAGGTATAGCTACGTGGACATTTTGACAAACAGCTCAGAAGTACTGAGTGGTACCTTACACCCAAACCATTGTTAACAATGTTATGCCTTAATTTAGATCTTTATACTATGCAGCATCTTAGATACCAAGCATGACCAGTAAATGTTTTGATTAGTTCTATTCTTACAGTGAGTGATCCGAAAAGCCTTAGCTTTGAAACTTTTCTTGCTGAATCCTGTAGAGAGCCTTTTGTCATCGGTTTCCCATATTACTAGGTGATATATTAACTTCAAGAAATAAGGCCTGTAAATACGAGGGTCCTTGCCCTACTACACTGTTGCCCAGGTGATGAAACATGGTGACATTTTGAGTCTAGGGCCAAAAGATTTTCTTGCTGAATCCTGTAGAGAGCCTTTTGTCATCGGTTTCCCATATTACTAGGTGATATAATAACTTGGAGAAATGTTCCTGAGGAGTGTCCATATTTAGTGCTTCAAACGATTGACCTCTTATTAGTTGCTGTGAGTCTGTGTGTAGACAAATTTGGCGAATAAATTAAAAGTCGTTTTTGAGATGGAGCCAAGTTGGAGCTCAGGTAGTACACAGTACACTTCAAGCTCCTTCAACCAATAGAGTTACCTTGTCTTTACCTTAGGGTTACCTTGTTACCGTGCACCTTGTCTTTAAGAACGCGTGCGGCATGCACGCAAAAGTGGTTCCAACTCAAAAATGGCTTCTAATTTTGTTCGCCGAATCAGTCTATTTTGCTGCGCTAAGACTGAGAAATTTGAAAAGCGAGAGCTCTGTAAATATACGTCTTTCACGTAACGCCGCAAAGAGAAAAGAGGAAGTATGGCGGGCGGGCCGCAAGGTACTGTGGGTAATAAATCTTAGCGTATGGCTGGCGCCCTCTAGGGAATAATGCATATGTAGTAATACTCTACAGGTAAGTATTTGCTAGTAGAATCGGCCCACACCTTTATGGGGGGGGGGGATTTCTTTACATATGTACAATCATGCAGGATGTAGAAACAGTTGAAAGGAGTTGATTTGTTGTTCAGCAGAGTAATTAGCATTTATTCAACAAGAAACCCATGCTTTTAAAGAGAAGTGTTTGTGTGGACTTCATTAAAAAATGCAGATGGTACTGTTTTGGCAATGCACAAGGTCAAATGAAGGGTACAATGCCTCCGTGCTTGTGAGTGACCCAGAGTGACCCAGAGTGCTATTGGGTCTTGATTAGCTTTGGATAATAGTAATGTAATGTATTAGAAAATGACTTTTTTTTGTCTTTAATGATATCGTGTCTTCTTGAATGGTTGCACCACCTATCAGGCTTAAGACTTCAATAATTGAGCTCAAAATTGATTTTCTGTTGCCGTGTCTTGCTCTTCTCAGATTGAAGAGTTGATCGCTCCTCACAGGTATTAGTTCACAAGGACCTGACACTCTGATGTACTCTGCCATGTGAACCAGACTCTACTGGTACCAGACCACAGAGCTAATATAGCCGGCAAACCTTGCACGGCAACAGTTTGGTGCTCCCCCCCCCTTTCCCCCTTCAGCTCTCAACCCCACACAGCTCTCACCCCTCACTCCTTGAAGAAAGATTAGACACTGCAGGAATGACTTGATGAAATAGCGGTAGACATGCAGACCGGCTCACAGGATATTAAAGTCACATCCTTCCATTGGCAATGTTCTTTGCTTTGACAATAATCTACAAGAGCAATCTCAGTTGAAGAGAGAGAGACACACATAGAGAGACGGGGCAAAAAAAAGGAGAGCCGGGAATGAGCCAGCGGTGGAGCGAGTGTCATAGAACGTGAGTTGAGATGAGAGAGGGTTAAAAAAAATGGGGAGAATTGAAGAAAGCCTCCGAGCTGAAACACAGATCGGCAAAATGACTGGCGATGAACGGAGTCAAGCACCTGTTTTTCTTTCTTCAGTTGTGCCTTCCTAATAAGGCCACAACCTGTTTCCTGTCGCTCGCAAATGTTGACGGAGCGTTGACATTATTACCGTCGAAAATAGAAAAACATGTAGAAGCGTCGGGCTACTCTTTTTTTGCCAGTAGGAGCAATGAACGTGATGACCAGACAGTAGCTGGCGAATTCCTATTTGCCCAGATTGTGTAATGGAAAGTGGTGAAATAAGTAATTTTCACTTGCCTCCATTTTGTCTTTGCAAAATCAGGCGGACGACATTCACACCGTCAGGTTTTCATCATCAATTTCTGCAGACTCGTGTTATTTAACATAATGACTTGGAAAGATATTGCTTTTTCCCTAAATTTAAAGGAACCAAAAACAGGGCTATGAATTTTAAAGCAGAGTGGTCTGTCATTGTACAAAGAAGGATCAACATTGTCTCAGAAACTCCTTCTCTACATTTGTCAAGCAATCAACTATTTACAAATTTAGTCAAGTCATAGAAAATATTTTTAAAATGAAAGAAACAAAAGAAAAAATAGATTGCTAAAAAATAAATTCTGTTTCTGAGTGAAGCTTTGAAATTTATGCTCTTTGTGAAATCGAAAATAAAGTCAAGCTTGGCTTGATGTAGGACACTGACCTTATCTTAGCATCAGGTGGCGGGGCAAAAAACGATGACAAATTTGATCCCGAGATTAAATGTTGGTCCATGTAACTGTACGCTGGTAAAACTGTGTGGTTGTGATTGCTGATAATAAATTGGAGAATTAAGGCGACCTAGATGTATTGATTAGATCTTGTTGAGTGTTTCAATCTGATGTAGATAGTTCGGTTTGCCCCCCCCCCAAAAAAAATCCCCCGAAGATTGAAATGGGCAGACAAAATAAAATGTAGTTGTGGGAAATTTGGTAAGGCATGATTTGTGAACACGAATTCAATGTTTGTGGCAAATGTGATCAATTGAGACATGTGTTACAGCAGATGATGAGGCAAAAAACTCCCAATGGAACTAATGGTGCAAATTCTGTCTACTTGACTAGGGGCCAAATGTACGTGGGCCGAGACGATATGACATTGGAATGGGTCATGTTTTGTGCCCAGGGCCCCCTTTAGTGGAACTTCTAAGAACAAGAAGGGTTGCACATAATAAAGGTACATTGGAGAATTTGCTCTGTTTTGTTCGCTTGCAGCAACAAAATTGCTCGTGATTTTAAGAAGGGTCCAATCGGTGCATACAGGGGTGGATCCAGCGAAGGTACTGTGTAGGAGTGGGGGATGGCAAAGGGCCTTATTTGAGAAAATTTGGGGGGAGGGGGGCAGGCATTATTTTAAGGCGGGCAAGTATGGATACTATACATTTTTGAGAAAACATTATGCACAATGTTCTGGGCCTCGTAACTGGATTCTGTTGCCAATGCACATCAAAAATGATGCGCACGGAAACACTTTATTAAAACCACTTTCAATGATTATTTTCTTCAGAACGATACCATTTCAGGCAGAATAGTTTCACAGGGTATTTAGTACCAGCAAGGTACTCAATAAGTTGGAAGGTTCATTTCTGGCTAATGTTCCTACCTGCCTCTAATGTGACAAGCAACAAATCAACCTAAAAATCTGATCAATGAATAAATATCCAAAACTCAGTACGATTCTTGTAAGAAGATGATATCAAGGGCGTCTGCTAAGAAAGTAACATTTTACCGCGCACAATTACTAGTATTGCTAGTATTCTATGCCAGTTCATTTTTCCTGTTGTTAAATGACTATAGATTAAACTGTTTGTATTAAACTGATAACATCGCTTGACATCAACACTTTCTCACAGCCTTTTTAATTTAGCTTATAAAAAATACAAGGTTATGGACCTTTTTGTGAGAGTCTTTTTATAAAGGAATACCCTCAAACTGTCTTCCATTGACAAGTCTGTAAATTGTCCAACTCTTCGGTAAAAATAACAACCTTTGTGGGAAACGTCTGACCGATAGGTGAAAAGCAAAACGTCAAGCATTGCAGATGGGGGTTGCCTGTAGAAACAGTTGCAGTTTTATGGGAACCGTTTCTTGTGTTAGGCTCCCTATCAGTGCTGACACGCTATAATAACAGAGCCGTCTCAATCCCATCATGCCTTGGGGTTGTTTGTCTACAATTGAAATCAATCCACCGCAGCTTCTGTCCTGAGCAGTATTAAATTCATGTAAGCAGCTCTTTCTTCTCTCCGTCCTTGTTTCTTATTCCTTTTCATTTCTATTTTAATTGCGCCATGAAGATGTACCCCTTGCGCTACCTTGCTTATCCAGCTACCCTTAAGGGGGGTATAAACTAACATGAAGGCATGTTAATGGATGCTTTAATCCGACTCCGTGTTGGCAATTTAGCCGCAGAATGCCTGCTCCTCATTGGCTGTTTACATTTCACGTTCCTTTGTTACTTACTTGCGGTGCACTCTGATGTTTCAAAAGTGCGGCATTAAACCTAAATGTTCATGTCATGGTCAATATCTGTGCTGTTATAGTGGAGAACATGTTGTATCTTGATGTAACTCTACCATCAACTTGTTCTAGGCAATCTAAAAGAACAAAATAAAAGTCAAATTCGGATGAGCAGTTTTAAGAAAAGGACTTTGTTCTTCCCAGTTGTTCCTTTAGCTTGAAGTGCTTTGGTTCCCAAAAGATGCTTGGAGAAATCGACTCTCGGAAAGTGGGTTGAAATCCTGTTTGTGGATGCTTGTCATATTCTCTGTATTTAAAGTATATGTTGTGGTTAAATGTTCAGAAGTGTGCGTCAAATCAAATTTGATACTTTTTTCTTACTAATCCATTGTTTCTGGATAAGTTTTCTTGATGCATCTTGTATGATAGGGTGTAACGCTTCCAGAAATTCAGCTTATGGAAACTCAGCTCATGGAAAGAAAGTTTAAATCCTGCCAGATGAGGAACGTGTGTGTCCATAAGCAGGGCATTTAACCCAAATAGCTTGACCCCAGTAATGTTTTCACCTCTGACGACATCAGATTATCATTGACAGTATGTCACTGTATGTGTAGTTAATTTCAGTCCGTTTCAGGTTTATCAAACTGATCATTTGTGATGCCCAGGGAATTTACGGAAATTATTACGAGCTTGTCATTTCGAATTTCATTGGAATGTACAAATGTTGCAGGCGTAGTATGAGGAATTCCCACTTGGATTTGTGTTGACTACATATTTAGACATAATCAATTGGTTATTATGAGTACTGTTACTTGATACACAGAACCAGGTTGGGGTTAGTGGGATTTAAAGATAATGTTTTTGAAATTGAAAAACTCTGGCTCGTCAACTCAGGGGGTAATAAACTCCCAACGTGGTGACGACTGGCCAATCGTCTGCGGCCAATCAGCATGTCCGGGACGGACTGTGGAACGCAATCTATTTGTCAGCCCGTCGGCTAATGTATTGGCAAGTTGATGAAAACCGACCGAAGGGGGGCTCGATAAAAAACAAAGATGTCATCGGCAGTCTGGTCCAGATAGGGATATTGGGGGGGGGGGGGGAGAATGGGACAAGAGAAAACTTGTAATTTGCCAGACGAGACACGGAAAGAGGTTGCTGACAGGGTAGGCTTGATATTTTGTGAGATGAGAGGGGGGGGGGGGATTCATTCCTCCTTTTGTTCAGCTTTTGCTAGCATGTCACAGTTTTGGGGTATTTGTCAGAATTCATCACATTGTTTTTTTTGTAAAAAGAAGTGTTCAGTCCAAGAATAGGTGGTTCCGAAAATAATTTTTTGTTTAGTTTGGTTATTTTAAGTAGACTTTTTTTATTAGTAACGTACATTTTTGTTTTGTTATATCATTTCAGCCACTAATGGCAGTGAGAAACAATACTGATTGCTAAAAAATGTTTAAAGTTGTCACCTTGAGAAATGTTTTCAATGAATGACCCACCTGGCTTACAACCCTCCTCTCCTGAATTAACTAATTCAGTGTCCTCTATAAAATTCTTCCATACGCCCCCCCCCCCACCAATACCGTTGGTCGTCATGACGATTTCCTCCGCCATTCATCGAGGTGCAAATCTCAGCTGCTTCTGCACACGCTCATTGCACTAATTAAATAGAGAGGCGCAGTCACCAGCGGCCCTGGGTTGGTTGCCGGGGATCTTCATGCCTCAACGAACCTCTGTTGTTGCTATAGCAGGGAGCTGGGGGTGAGCAGGGTACCGGGATGCAGCAGCCGCTATAGTGGAGATAACGCAATCCTATGACCATGCACGCGGAGGCGGGCGCAGGATGCCAATGTTGACCTTGAGATTGGGGCCATATTTGCGAATTTTGTAAGAACCCTAAATTTAGCCAAAACAGGGATGCGGAAAACTGACCAAACAAACAGAAGGAGTTTGAATGAAGGAAAGCTCATCCAGTTTGCAGGCTGCATGGCTTTATCACACTCGCTGTGTTGTTTGCGTGACCTTGAATTTAGCTGCATTTAATTTTACAGCTCTTGAATGAACTGAAATTGAGAGACCTTTTTAACAATCAACCAATTTGTTTTAATTGTCAAAATCTTTGAAGACAAAACGCTTTCAGTCCTCGGCTATCTTCCATTCATGCTTGGAATGTAGATCATGTACTTGAGGAAAAGTGAAGAAATTCTGCCAGCGTGCTTAATGTATTAATAAGCAATATGTAAATAAGTTGTTGGTAGGTTTATTTGTCACAGTCAGCTTTGTGCACAGATTCTGTCGTTTAAAAAACAGTACAAGTAACATAATTATTTGAAGCTGAAAGAGCGGAGATGTCTGAATCAAGATGAAGGCTCATTTGCTAAGTCACACACACTATACTTTCTGCTTAGCATTGGTGTAAAGTTGTCCTGTGCTTAACAACAAAATATCACTGGAGTTGTTCCCGTGTCTCAAGTTACTAACGACCTGGTGGAATTAGAGCGTTATGTGGTCTAGGTCCTCACCGGAATGATCAAAGCGAATCTGAGACTGGCCTTAAGCTTTCTCCATGTTGTCACCCTTCGTGCATAACCAGCTTCGGGCTTCGCTCCATTGTCATGATCCAATTTTTTTTTTCCAGTTAATGCAGACAGCATCGATGTATAGGTGTGCTTGATGTGTGCTGCTTTATTCTCCCTTACATCCCCAGTGATGAGGACTCCCTATGCATGCGCACATCAAAGGAGCAAGAAGATGTAGTACACGCATTCCACGTTCTCTCTTCTCACACTGATTAGCATTCTACACTTGGCGTATATCCCTAGTCTTAGCTTTAGTAGTACCCCCCCCTCGCGTCTGTAATTACAGCGCGACGTGGCCCACTTCCAACCCGAAAAGAGAGATGTCAAGTAGTTGGCGCGCTGGCCTGGAGCACACTAGAGAGGGTCTCATTGCGCGCCCATTATGTGCGGCACGTACTTGAGTGCTGGGCCAAATTGCTAGTGAAGTGGGGCCAGAATCAAGAACGAGGGAATGGTGGTTGTAGGGGGGGGGGATGGGTAGACTGAGACAACGACGGTGGTGTGGGGTGCATAGGGCTTGCCTTGCCTGGCAGGGCCCCGGTAAGACAACCCTTTCGTGCTGGAATGCATCCAATGCCGTTGTCAGTTCCCCACGTCACTATTATCATCGCCATCAGTGGTGGAGCAGATACAGAGATAGAGGGAGAGTTCCATCACCAAGAAAAAAAAACCCAGTTCAACCGAGACTTGGGCTAGCGTTCCGGGACAGCGTTCTAATTTACAAGTTGATGTGCTGCATATTAGGGCCGGCGATAATCAGCGTTGAGGGTGCGAGGAATACTCGCCTTTCATCCTTGGGGGCGCATTGTCTGGGCGTTCTTGAGGAGGTGCAGGCAATTAACGCGGACCTTAACAAAGACCTTGCTAACCCTCTCAATACTGAAGAGGATTGACCAGGAAAAAAATCAAAATGATCCAAAAATGAAATCTAAAAATCCACAAGGATGCTCAAGTACTCTTGCAGAATATTTAAAAGGGCCGAATGATTGGGAATACCAAAAATGAAAAGAATAGTTAAAAGTACCAAATGATTGGGAATAACAAAAATGAAGTTATTTTTGACGAGTTTTTTTTCCCTTTTTTTTTCTTTTCTTTTTTCGTTTTTTTTTATGAAAGCAAGTTTTTGTTTTCAAATATTGATTTCTGTACTCATCTAATAGGAAAAGAAACTACCGAAATCAGTCATGTAAATTATTTGTTGAAAAGCGTTTACAATCACAAATGCTGAATATTTTGTTGGTCTTGGAAGAATGGCCACTTGAAGCTTTTTTGGCCTAGAACAGTCGGTTTTCTTTGTTGGAAGATTACCATCAAATACAAATTTTGGAAATGATTATGATCTCAAGAGGAAACCAATGTTGCAGATTTAAAAGCTGGATGGTTAATTATTCAGTTATTCTTACTAGCAGATTATTGCAACTTGAAAAGCAAAGCATCGCCTTTTTAAAATCAGTTCGTGAAACAAATTTCTGTCTGCACTTATCCCATTTTGATTTAATTCAAAATGCTGCAGAATAATTGAATAATTCTTTGACTGATAACCTGGCATTATCCATTCCTTTTTGTTGCGTTCTCTTTGCAGATTCAATGGGAGAAAGCTTATTACTTAGAGTTCAACGACTGCTTTCCTAATAATCGGCTTTCCTTGTTAGATGAACGTCTCATAAATACCATCCGCATTTCTTTGCATTGAGCCAACGAGTTGACTGACTTAGCATTCTGAAACATTTAATCAATCATTAAGATTTGTATGCAATGTGATAAGAATTTCTGTTCAGTATGCAACATATGTACGCGATGCATAAAGCAATTCTCTTTTTGGAATAAGAAATGGCAATAAATGGTTAATGATATTTTTCACCTTGTGAAGTGAGATCCAGGCATAAATTTACTGAGAGTGTTTTACATTTGTGAGTGGTGCGGCAATCTTGCATAAGTACTGATATTATTTCATTCTTCACAAAATTACAAATCTAAAAATCAATGAATCCACAATAAATTTGTTGGAAGTGTGTTACTTACAGCACATTTAACAGAATGAACTAACTGTCGTTTGTTAAAAATATGACATTCGTTAAGATAAATCAGCTTGATTATAAATCCTACAGATCAACACATCTGTCTCGTGCAGAGTTTAAGATTTCAATGAGTACTCTTGGCAGTTGTGCTTCACATTGTGAATGTAAACATTTGTTTACTGTATTTAAAGGTTCTTAAGTTTGTGTTGAAAACGGTCATCTTTTGATCAGAAAAAAAGACAAACTTATTTTTCAAAACTATTAAGAAAAGATCAAAACATAATTTTTCAGCGCTGTTTATATGATATCTTCAGCTGTGATGATATTTTAAGACTGGTATTGTACAATCACAAGGAAAGCAATAAAATATGTAGAAAACAAGAAAGACTCACAGCAATCGCAGAATTCATAACATTAATGCTACGTTAGAAGTATAAAGTGAGAGTTATTTCTCCCTGCTGTGAAGATATCAACATAGCCGCGTACATGCGAGGACTGTTGCTCGTTGCCTACAGTCACTTGTGGAACATGTAATTGGTTGTATCCTTGGCTTCATCCCAATTTGATTATTTATCCTTTGCAAAAAGTGCAGCCATGTGATTCCAATCTCGTAGTCTGCAACGGGCCGCTCCGCTAGGTATATGCATCAATGCCTTCTCTATCATTCCTCGCATATTTACATCCAAAAACACTTCGTCCTTTCTTCCCTCCCAACCGCCATTGTCACTTTGATGTGTTTACTTCGGAATTAAATGCACTCTTCCCCGTGAGAAGAAAATAACCCAATGATCTTTTTTATGTGCAGGCGATGGGGCCCAGTCAAGTGCAAGATATGCGCAGTTTAATTCGCAAATGGAATTTGTTTCCAAGGAGCTTTCCTTAACTCCATCCCCTCTTCTAGCTCTTTTTTTTTTTGGTTATAAAACCTTCCCTGCTTGCTCGCTGAGCACGGTACAGCGGCCATTCGCTTTCAGGTGGCTGGTCATCGCGCCGAGGTTGCCAGGTTTGGTAATAATCTATGTCGGAGATCGCGATGCCGTGCCTAAATGCCCCGATGTTCTGTGTCGGTCCGGCTCTGGGATGACTGTCATGACCTTAGCGGCTGTACTTATCGGTATCGATTGGATGGCCCTCTGAAGAACAAGAAAGTAAAAAAAGAAACGAGTGAGAGGAGAAGAGATTGAAAGACTAGGAAAATAAGATCAAGGTTTTCAAGAGAATAAGATGAAGAAGGAAAAGAAGAAGGAATTGAAGAAGAGAAGCAAGGAACTACTGATGGAGATGACAGACAAGAAGGGAATCTGAGAGTCAGAAATGAGATACATTGAAGGAAGAGGAATGAGTAAATAGGATTGACTTGTCTCTCAGAGCTGGGCAGGTGCGACTCAGGATAGGATCAAGAAACTTCATCAGGCTAACAAGTCTTATTCTGTGAAAAAGGATTAATCTGCTCAAGTCCTTCTGCATGCCTTCTTAATTACTGTTGGTGCTCTAAACACAGACATGGAGCTAGAGTTGGCTCAGATGAGTTTTTTGGGTATAATCGTATCCACTTTTTGGAACATATGTCTGCATCTTAAGGAATACTGTAAACTTCAAAGAGGCAGGTTTTTATATGTAATTGTAGGTAATTAGAGGAAAAAGAATTTGTTTGAATCCAGGACCACTTGAAGACCCATGTTGCCTTTTGATATTTTTTGGAAATTAATTCCAAAATGAGCCGTATGTCTATTGTTTGGAATGTTTTATTCAAATATCAGTTTTATTGTATTCACTCGTTTTGTGTGGCCGGTATTTTCATCCTGCCAACTATTAACCACAAAATGTTAAACAAAATTGTTGGTTAATTTCTGAATTATCAAATTACAGGTTTTGCCCTTCTGAATTATCATTACCTAAATGCTGCTATATGTGAATTGGAGTTTGCAAATCTTTGGCCTTTTTTGGGGAGGGGGGGGGGTTTCATACTTGTTTTGTCCACATCTTAATGCTTAATGGAATTCGAAAGAGTACTCTGTTGGGATCATAAAACTATTATTTATGACCCAACTCTGTCAGCATCAGCCTACCTTGGGAAAGTTGTGGCATAAAGTGCTTATTGATCGCATGGGGGTAAAGTGGGAAATATCGGGAGAGAATATGGCTGTCCGTGGCACTTCAAACCGTTTGGTTATTCACATCGAGTTGCCTCGTCTAATGGAACCGAGGGGGGGGGGAGGGAGAATCGATGGATATGTATGTATCTGTTTGGATGCGTAGGCCTCATATCCTACGTTTGCCCATCTGTGTGTCTGTTCTTCCCTTTTGATTGATAGCTTGGGAAGAGACCGAGCGAATGCCGACACAAATTTCTTGACATTCACCATTTTATCTTCCATCATATTTTTTTCTTTTTTGTCATCGAGGATTCCAACCCGTAGTTTTTCGCCATTCAGTATATCTGTCACTTTGGTGCATCTTGTGGTTGACCGTCTAGGACTTGATGTATACACTGAAAGATTCTCTAAATCCCTGTGTACGTGACAAGTATGCGTCCCAATTACACATGGCTGCTTGTTTTGTTTCTTTTCTTGTCTTTTTTGGGCCGGAATTTATTACTTTTATGTGATTCAACTGGTGTTGCTGCTTGTTAAGTGCGGGGGAGAAGCACATGAGTAAGGCTGACGTCATCCCAGCCATGCATACCCCTTGGTGATGACACAAATCACACACCTCATATGACAGTTGACTACAACATGAATACTTGAATGTCAGCATTTCTGGTTTGTTGGTTGGTTTTTGGTTGTGGTGTTTGTTTGTATTTTAAGACACAACCATTAACCATGAGACTGATATTTTGACGATGGGCAGAGCACACTGTCCAAAAGGTCGAGTTTCCATCGGTACTTTTAAGAACTCTTTCACTGACTTCATCAGGTAGAATTTCAATTCTTATCTATTTTGAATTTGTTTCATTCGTTGATGTTGGTCGTCTTGATGAGTCAAGATAGGCATCCTTCCTTACCAAGCAACTGACAGAATAAATGACCTTATTCAATACATCAGTCCAGTCTCTTTCCTCACATCTCAGTTTTTCCTGTTTTCGCTAGTAACAAAGGTTACACCTCTATGTTCCGACACCCCTATGTTCCGACTGCACATATTCCTATTCCTAACCCTAACCCTAACCCTAACCCTAACCCTAACCGGGAGTAACACAATCTAGGTTGTCAGAACATAGGGGTGTCGGAACATAGAGCAGTCACCGTAACAAATGCCCAACTTTTCCTTTGACCTTAAGGAGCCCTTGCCCTATTCAATGCTCTTGGAACGTGAACTGATATAGTATGGTGGACTAAGACCACGGAGGAATTTACTTAGCACTGCAAATAGAAACAACGATGCCCTAATGATACGGTGCACTGTACACTCCCTCTGCTGCCCTCGTGGGTTCCGTCGCTGCCAACTTGTGCAAATAACCCAGCAGGATATCATCAGAAATGGCTCCTCGGATCTTCCCAAGATAGGACTGTC
>JASAOE010000783.1:0-25000 GCA_029964075.1 Patiria pectinifera | reverse complement strand
TGGGAAGACGTGTTGTGTGTTATGGATTGAGGATAAGGTGTATGGAGCTACTTAATGCCGTGGTGCCTTCGTGGTGCAAGTGTGGTCCCATGCACCTGTCCCCATCAGGAGTGTCAGTGGGGCTTTTGGAAAGGAAAAAAATCTTTTTGTAGAGAAAAGTTGCAAAAGAATTGGATGATACCCCAGTAGGCTTTCTAGCCCTTGCCTTAAAAAGACATTTTTCATCAGGTGATGCCATTCCAAATTGGAAGAGCATAGAGAAGTACAAGAGTTTTCAATGAAGCAGCTTCCTGTTCTAATATGAGAATGGATCATTATATTGGTAGAGGGCTTCCTGGTCTGCCGTGGGGTAATAGTCTGAGTATCACCCATTGTCCAACAGAGCCATCTCCATAACCAACGTCTGATATATGTGAGCAATGCAAATTTTATGCGACCCCGCGCGCCAGCCAATCGGAGTCGATTTTAGAAATTGTGACGTCATTTCAATCAGAAATGTGGACTAAGCTGTTGATTGGTCAATTTGGCTGCCATGTTTTTGTATTACAACAACGGGGTTACCTAAGACCCGAGAGAAGTGCCCGCTGAATGGTCAGAATCTTGAGGTCAAGACGCAGTCTTGTTTTGCATAATTAATTGCCAAATCTGCTCACATATCATAGCTCTTTGCTGTGCAAGGGCATATTCCATAGAGTATAGTAAACTTTCTTGAAATAAAACTTCATTTTGTTTTCTTTGATGCAGTGACATTTTTGGACATACAGGGACAATTTGTAAAAACCAAACATACCAAAAGAATCAGGAAGCGGTAAACAAAGATCCTGTCAAGCTTCTCCTCAGTGAGTGTTGATGATCTTCCCCCTTCACCCATCAGCTACTTTCTTTGTCAACTTACCCTACACCCCTTCTTTGTATGCTTGTCTCTCCTCACTGCACACCTTTAGTCAGTACTCAAGGGAGGAGCACTCTTACACTTCTCAGTAACTCTGGAGGATGTTGTTTGTGGTTTTAAGCCAACGCAACCTGTTCGGAATACAACTTAGAAGATGTGCAAAGTTCACATAAGCAAATAACAAGTAGCTTCCTTACACAGGTTTGAATTTCTCCTAGGAATTCAGCAGGCCCGTAAGTCAAGATGATAGTCCATTTATTACATTTCTACCCATTCTTTCCTTTTTAAATTTTAAAGAGAAAGAATATTTGTTGGTGGGCTTGGTGTTGAATTTGTATAATCTCTTCCTCAAATTTGATCCAGGTGCGCGAAACAGAATTATTCCTGGGGTAAGTTTCCATTGCCAGATTGCAGGCACTTTAGTCAGAAGTTTTGATGTGCTCCATGCATAATTAAGTAACCCCTCAAGGGATTAAAAAAAAAACCAGTTTTGAAAGGATGGTTGTGTGGACTTTACATCCTACTTTTAAACGCTCTTTCCAATTAACATCATGTCGTTTTAAATACGTTTTTAGCCCAATTGGGCACATTCGAGGACGTGATGTCCCTTTAAACTTGAATAGCTTGTTACTTAACGTGAGACTGGATGACTTTTTGGGACTTGTGATGACTTTAGTCTTGTCTTGTTACACATGTGACGACTCGATAAATACACCTCAAACTTGAGTCTTTGGCTTGTTACACACTTGCCTGTTGCTATTTCAGGCTTTGTTGTTTGTGCCGTTTTATTTCCGATGGTGTACTGTAATCCAGAGTTCCTTCCATAATAACAAGTCCAATCTGTTCCTCAGTTCCCCGATGTGTCTTAATTTCCCTGTTGTGTCTGCTTTGTGTTGATTTTGTGAGCTTCTTTGAAAAGGTCAAAATTTCAGAGATTGGGAATTGGTCAGAGTTTGCAACACTTCATCAACAAATAGTCTTTGTTGTTACGAATGTTTTGGTCATGCATTGAAAGCAGCCAATGTGATTGAGCTGCTGGGTCCGTTACTATAAATTGGTATCCTGGAGGGGAGATGGTTGGTTTGTTATACAAAATATGTTTTGTTCGCTTTGATGCAATTGAGTATATAGCAGTTGGGCTTACAACTTGTTTGCATCATATGCCTGAGGTGTGATTTTCTAGTTGTTTTTCAGTTATCTTGGTCTAATAGTTGTTCTACCTGTCAGCTAAACAACATCACTTCTGAATGTTGATAAATATGTTTTTACATCAGAGAGATTTAAATTTTCAAATTGGGCTTCGTGTTTAAAGTTTATATCTCCCAAGTAAAAAGAAACCACTCAAATTCTATCAAATTTTAACGTTGGGGAAATGCATGTTTGAGAGATGGGTTTGCCTTAATAAAATTCATATCTCTCCAGTTTCCCCCAAAAATGTATTTGATGGAATTGTTGCATATTAGGGTTTAGGTCTGAGTTAGCCTGTCGATTCTTGTTCTCACTTCGGAACAAATAACATTGGTGAAGGTCAAACTGACTATTCAACCATGTAGGAACATTTGTAAAACCCTGGAAACAGACCAACTGATTTAACGAGAGAAATCTTTCTCAAAGTGAGGATAGGGATGGTACCAACATACCCTGTGAAATTATTCCGCCTGAAATGGCATTGTTCAGAAGAAATCAATCATTGAGGGCGGTTTAAAAAAATCCAGTTATGAGACCTGGAAGTGGGCAAATGTTTTCTCTGTTTTGTTAAAATGTGTACCGGTAGTTGCCACTGAGCTAAACACTTCCACAGGTTTGTAAGCTTCTTAAAATTTGGAGCAATTCTGTTGCTTCAAACGAACAAAAAATGCACTGAAAGCAAGTTATGTCACTCCTGAAGAACAGTGTTGGTTTCAGGATTTTACATGCAGGACACCCATTATATTATCAAAATATGAACATATAGTTGAAGTATACATTGATGGTGACCAACGAGTAAGCAATTCATAAGATGGAATTTGCGTTGGGGTGATGTAAATCAATAGTAGGTTTTGCCCTTCACCGATGTATAAACACTGTATACTCAGTGTGTTACCTCCCGAGTGAAAGTTGAAAAAAAACATCACTTCGGTGGGACTCAAACTTACAACCTCCTGCTTTCTAGTGCAGACGTCTTACCACTCAACCACCAAGCTTGCGGTATCGGCTGGCTGGTTCGAATCTGATGTCCGTGGTGAAACGAGTAAGAAGAACAAAATGATAGAAAACAAGTCAACAATTTTCTGACATTGAGTTGAATCAGTGGGAACAACACAAATATAAATACATGTAGAATGCCGAATGCTTTTCAGACGTGGGTAGTCCAGCTGGGGGACCCCCTATTCTATGTAGCCACCCCTGTTGTTGGAGGAGAACATTATTTAAAATTTCACAGAAATGCAAAAAAAAATTCCTGCATATCAGATCCTTACCTTAAAGGGGTAATCTGATGATGAAGAAACCTCTGGAGCAGATTAAAATTCAAAGAAAAAATCAGTAGACGGCATCTTGAAAGGAAATGTCCACTGTCTGCATGCCACCATGCCTTTAAGGTTTCTTAGAGATTTCAATAAATGACCTAGATAAGATACAAGAAGTCAACTTGTTCACAGGTTTATCTGCGATTGCATGTGGCAGATCTTTTAGATTCTTTGATGTCACCTTGCGCACATATCCTCCATGGTGTGTGAGCGGCACGCACCGCTGCCTCCCCTTTGTTCGGCACCTGATCTTCTTTACAAAAAAAAAAAGAAGCTTTTCCGACCCTTTCCCTGGTAATGGGTCTCATCCATACCGCAATTACATTTGTCAAAGCCGATTACTGAGCACGGCCTCAGACTCATTTAGTATCGGTGTACCCTGTGCTGGGTCAGCCGGCCCTAATGGAAACACAGCTGAACTGGGTCGCTATTGCTGTTGTTGCTGAACCCAGTCAATCGAGAGGAGTTAAAAATAGAAAACAGTAGTATCATGAATAGCAAAAGTTGCTTGACCTTTAGGGGATATCTTGCTGAATATCACTTTAAGCTATCTACAATTTTGTAATGATTTTTTTTGTAAGTGATATCTGAAGACCTTCCTAATACCAATCCTTTCTTGAAAATATCAGCTTTGTAATACAAAACGCTGTTAAAGTACTGAATATCCTATATAAATATGTACAGTGGTCTCTGTTGACATGGTACGCATACAAAAAATTGGCCAATCCTTTAAATTGCAGAGGAATTATACTGCATAATGCACATCTCCTTAAAGCTGCAAATAAGTCGAAAAATATCCGAGTGATCGTTTCCAACGGATGTGGGCCATTCCATTTTTTTTCTTCTGGGAAATGTCAATAAGGGGGACAGATATAGGCCACTTGTGCAACCTAACATGCCCATGTGTAGTCACTCTCTCACTCAGACACGGAAACAATACAGGCGCAATTTTTTCAATAAATTTGAACAAGATTGTTTGTTGAGACAAATGCAGAGCGGTTTTGGCGCTATTACATTTCTGTGAGCAAACATGGGGGAGAGGGTTTAATACCATTAGCTCATTTCTAAGACTACTTATCCCTTACAGAAGGGTTGTAAAGTGAACTTCGAGTGTTGAGATGATTACTTCTTAAGAAAGAGGGGGGGGGGGCATAATGTAGGAAGCAGGGATCATTCGCATGACTACTTATCTCTTTTAGGAGGGTTATACAAATTAATTTCCAGCATTTTATGATCACCAGATGGGAGGTTGCAGGATTTAGCAGAATAGCTTGGGCATAATTAGGGCTGGTTCCATTACACACCCATCTTTGCAAATGTGATATGTAGAAAATCCTTTTTAAATATTCAACCAAACATTTTAGAGACTTCTTCAGTATTAGTTATCTCCCTTTTTTGTTTAAAACCTACCCATCGGAACAATAAATAGGAATCTTTGAATATCTTGTAAAAAAGAGCTTGCAGATAATTAAAGACACATGGGATTTAAAATGCCACCACAGATCAGCTTCTTCATCAAATTCAATATTCAACATTTTTAATTTTCAGAATATTCATAATTTTTATTTTATCTTATCCAAATACGTTGACAATTATATTTTAAAAATATGAGTTAAAAATATGAGTTAATATATAGGCCTATGCCTTGCATGCCTCGTCAAGCTGATTTTGACTGCCATTTGTCAACAGAGGGCAGTGTTTAAGTCATTAAACACACTCTAATTTGGCTGTTGCTCAATTAATACAACAGGTGTGTGGAAATTCAGCCTCCCTCCATGCCTGATATGGATGTCGGGTAGCAGAATTGGCATACTGGTGCATCTATATTCATAAATTTTTCGTAAACGTTTTCTGCATAAGACTTAAATTTAACGGGATGATGTTGGGTAATGTCGAATCATTGTAGTGTATTAAGCTGGAAAACATTTCATTCAATGTTTAGTGATCCAGCCAAAAAATGAAAATGACAACAAGAATTCTTTTCATTTTTTTGTTATTGATAAATTTTGCTACTGCACGATCATCCAAATTGACAACAATTAGGGATTCATTCAGGAGAAGATGTTACCACCAATTTGTACTTCCTGAGTTGACATCGGTTCCATTTCATCCGCCGCTAATCACCCATCTGGCCTAGGCCGTCAAGCCGTGTGCCCTCTCACCAAATCGCTCTTCATCAAAATTGCAGAGACGACACGGGGAGCGAAAAAACCTCGGCCTTGGCTTTGGACGGGTGCAAAATGGCCTTGGCCTTATGACTAATACACACTAAACAATCATGAGCTTATCGCCTTGGAATAACGGCCCCTGCTGGTTCAGGCCAGCCAATAAAAGGAAAGAAAGAAAGGTAGCAATTTCTGGCTTTGTAATTATATTGTCAATGTTTACATAGACCGTGGTTCTGCTCTGCATTAACGCAGATTGCAGTGTTGTTTTAAGAAAGGGGGATGGATTTATATTTTTAGCTGCCAGACTAAACTGAGCACATGAGTATTTAGGAAACCGGGGAGATGGGTTGTCGATTAAACTCAGCGCATTCGCAGCCAGCAATTAGCGCACGCTGTTTTTGTTATTTTGTTAGCTGTTGCTGATTCTCCTCGTCGCTGATTGAACTTGTAATTATTTACGTTTAGGCCGAGACCGATGGTGGGGTAGACTATGTGCGTATGGTCCAGCAGCGCGGACGTGAGGTGCAGACGCATTTATTGACTTTCTGATCCAGGTAAAAAACTGATCAATGCCTCGGTGTCTCCATGACGATTACTCATATCTGCGCAGGCATTTATGGCGCTGTATTTTTACCTTTTAATTATTCATTTGTGTTTGTTTGAATACCACTCTTGGTCATCAGTGTCATTTGTAATGAGAAAGAAAACCAGATGTGGCTCAAGACTATTTATTTTCTCATCTTAGATGTCTTTTGAGCAATAGAGTGAGTAGAGTTGCTATTTTCTTTACATTCCAAGTAAATTTTCACTTTGAGTGTGGAATTCATGTGTTTTTTTTCTAAGAAAGCTGGTCGTATATGAAAATGACAGTTTTTGAAAGTTCACTGCTGTTTTACTTCAGATTCCGTAATTCTCTTTATTGGTTTGATTTGGGAGAAATATAAGGGAGAAAAAAATAATTCAATCTTATTGACAAAGACAGCAAGTTTGTGATAACTTTGATTCTAATAAGAATGTACTTCAGAACGGGCCTCGTATCTTAAAGAATTTCTGTTGCTTTTATGTAATCCTGTTAAGAAATTGAGCATTTGTGAAAACCAATGGAAACACAAAAAAGTTAAGTAAGGCACTTTCCATTCATTTTCCTGCATGAAAATTCCATCTTGGCCATACAACTCTGGCAATAAACCTATTAGACATCTTTACCCGACGAGTGCTGATAATATCCACCTATCTCTGTGATCTATCCAATGAAGCCACTCTCTATTACCCACAATCCATTGCAGGATTCATTATTAGTTTCTCAGCGCTGCACCGGTGTCCTCGCGTAGGCCATGCACGTCCTCCGTACGCAGAGACTGTTGTCCGATGTGGAAACACGATAACAACCCCTCTGGTGGAAGATGTTTCTATACGGCAGGCGTGGATGTTTGTGTCTATGCTAACTGCAGATTAGATTAGTTTAACACTCTAAGCTCTTCACACCAAGTTTTTTTTCCTTCCTTTTTCCCCTTACCTTTCCCGTAACCATCTTTCTTTTTCTCTCTCCTTCCACGTTTCTGTTTTTGCTCGTGGCCATGGCTCAAGCCGTAGATAAGATCAAGTGTAGAGGGCTTTAAGACAGCTTAGAGCTGGCGATGGGAGTGCGATAATAGGCTGGCTATGTCCCACACATTATTCCGGAGTTTGTTTTTTGCGAGATTTAAAGGTCAACCACGGTTGACCTGGCATTCCTCTTTTCTTCTTTTGCCGTCGTCATGGAGAATTTTTGATGAGACCAAGAATAAGGAGTTTGCTGTGAAGTTGGAGACCCATTCTGCATGGGTTTTTATCCTGGTGAAATAATTTTGCCTTAAGTGGCATGTGATCATAAAATGCCTTTAACTATTCCCGTAAGTATAAGCTCATCACCTCTGAACAATGGCTGTGACAAAGTGATGGGTGAATACAAACTTTGATTCACTGCTGACGGCCCAGGTTTATGAAGGCTCCCTATTGGTTGAAAGTTCCAATATTTGCATATTCTCATTATCATGTCAACTTCGCCACCTTATTTGGTTATGAGCTCATGACATCATTACCTTGCCCTGAGGTTGCACTTTATGTGCAAGCAACAGGCGTACGTGACAAACGCGACGTAAATAAATACATGTAAACATGCTATACATTAGTACCGTTTAGTCTCAACAATAGTTGCCGTGCCTGCTAAAGTAGAGCTATATGCACAACTAATAATGATACATTGTCCCTGTGTATACAACCTTTTGGCATATAGTTATGATAAAAGTAAAAGGTTGAACAACAGGAATGTTACACTTGTTGGTTGGGGTAGCTTCTTGGCTGATTTTTCCTGAGTTAAACAGCAATTTGCCACAATGTTTTCTTTCAGTTGTGCAGCTCAGTGACATTGTCCCTTTTATAGCTTGACAGGTAGTTGTAACTTGCCTGAGGTTGTTTGTTTACGCCCATGTTATTCTAAACGGTTTCACCTTCATCACCAAGTTGAAACAGGCTGCATACTGGTTATGATTAGTTGGGCCAACCTTTTGACTGTCCACATTTTGTATGTGTCCACCCTTCCATATGTTTTTCATGAAGAGACCTAGTTGTCTAGAAGTCTCATTTCCGTGTAGCAAAAGAAGTCTGCCCTTGCCCTTGTTCTTTCTTATTTCCTGTTGAACATTTTCTTGAATTATCTGCTTGTTGTCTTCTTTTTAGGGGGCAAGTTATTTTAGGCCCCAAACAAATTTGTCTGGCGCCCTCATCTCCCAATTAGAGAGAACGTTGCTGTTTTTATTGTGTGCTAAGCATATTTCTTCAACTAATTGAAAAAGCTGCTGCCAACGTCTTAGTGATTGGAACGACCTAACTTCTTCAATTGCTAAAACTTAAATTGCTTGACAATGGGCCCTCTTTTTTGAGAATTTCCAAAGGATTTATTTTTTTGTAATCTTTCCTGCCTTAAAAGAAATTGTGAATCCCCAATTGAATGAAACTTCATCCTTCGCCCCTTCCAACAAATATTTGATTTAGAACATGCCTGATTGTGCTGAGCTTGGGACTAGGCAATGTCTTGCTTAGTGTGTGCCCAACATACAAACAAAAAAACTCGCTGTCAAAAATTGACTCGCTTGATTTATGGGATGGAAGGAATGCTATCAATGAGATATTTTGTTTAATCCATTCATTTGTAGAATTTACTGAAGAAGGACAACCCAAGAATATTTTATGCACTTCATTTTTAATATGTCGCTGGTCTAATTTCAATTTGCTGAGCTGGGAGAAAAAGTAATTACTTAAGATTTGAAGCTTTGCCATATCATCTTTGTTCAAATCTCCCTGAGCTTCCTCCTATCCAATCTTTCAGTTCGTGACATTACTTCAACATTTGGAACAAAGCCACGTTATCTACCACCTGTAAAAAAAGAAAGAATCATCATATGCAAGGTGGCCCATGTTACAGCTTAATTTTTTCCCCCAAATGTTTACAGGCCAGTCTGGCTCTGCGCGTAATTCAAGTTCATGTAATCCAAGTTCCATTACCAAACACAACGTGTTGACATGCGAGGCTGTTTGGAACGGCCGAAATTGACAGGCTCAGTGACGTCAGGGAGGCCGCCAGACGAAAATAGCTGAAGTTGAAAGCTGCGCTGTCTGTCTGCATTTCCTTGGGGCCTTATCAAGTGTGAAATGTCTTATGTTTTTCTCTCTCTCTTCTATCTCGCGTTGGCTGTGTCTGTCCACGCATGCATACAAAATTAATATCAGCTGTGCGCGGTCTTAGACAATGCTAACGCTTTTTGTGTCCACATACACATACAAGCCAGATTTGATCACGGATTTTCTTTCTTCGTCTTGTTTTGACTGGGGAGCATTTGCATAAACTATACAATACGGAAACACATGTGGATCTGTGTAGGTTGAACACATTTTACAAGAAGTAAAACCTGCTGTACCCTGCCCGCTGACTGGATTGACCTGAAATTTAGAGGGGCTGATGTCTGTATCCTAGCAGAGTCTTTCTCAAAGGCAAAACAAAATCATTTTAGTATTTGAGAGAAAGTTTGCTAAGATCAAAATGTCAGCTCCTCCAACTTTCACAAGTTGAAATACTTTTGTTTGTTTTTTTAATTCACTGTCAGCTATTTTTTACTCAAGATTATTTCCCCTGTTGATCACTCCCTTCCGTCCATCTTCCCGCCCCCCCCCCCAAAAAAAACCACGGGAATGGAAGAAGACTGGCCGAAAAAGGGGTGATTTGATCTGGGGAGATTCAACGCTGCCGATCATTGATCCACAGCGATGCTATCATGATTAAAAAGACCAATTCACCACCACCTTGTCATGTTAGTACAGTGCATGATTACATCCAACATACGATCCGGGAGTATATGGTAGCACATTTCATTGGATTGAGACGGTGTTGGATTTCAACGAGTAATAGGCCCAGCACAATTAACCAATGTCGTCTCTCTGGTCATATCGCTCACTGTCTAGGCTACATATTTTATTTAAATTGTTTTTAGGGGGTGGGGGTTATTTCGTTTTGTGTTAAGTTGTTCTGATTGATTTCTTGTCAAATACAGATTAGCCTTCTACAGTTTTTGTCATATTGCAAAATGGTATTGTCTAAATTATTATCCAACTGCCTACTTGTGGTGGTTAAAAAAACTAATGGTGGTTAAAAAACTAATGTTCCATAAAGTTATTCTATCTGGCATGATCTTATCCTTCTGAATAAAACTGGATTGGTAGTGTTTTTTTTGGTTGGTCTTACGTTCAACTTTTTCTTCATTTGTTGAAAAATTCAATTTTCTTTTGACCAAAACGTTCTGGTGGAGTTGTTATAAGTGACCTCTCTTATCTTTAAGTCCAGTCATTTTTATGCACTTCCATATCTTTACATAGTTCATTTTGTTCACCTCAAAACAACCAATTTCAAGCCATCTAAAATGTTCCTTGGTGCTAGAAATGTTGGCTTCAGTTTTACTAGTCACTGTGATCTGCATCTTTTTTAGTATCTAGGTTTCAGCACATTGACAATATCCCCCAATCAGCACATTCTTTGTAACTTTCACACATTTTTATGTCTTTTTTTTCTGCATATCTACTGTGAGTTTTTTGTGGGTGAAATTTCAATCATGCCATTTAACATGTTTCCCTTTTATATTTGCGAAGCAATTCTCTGATGGCCTTCTATCAAAAACATAATGCAACTGGTGGTGTGTAGCGGTCGTTTTGGTCATGTTGTTGTTGTTGGGAAGTGGGTATTATTTTGTCCTGTCGCCCCCAAGCCCCCAGCTAGCCATCCCTCAAACACCCTCCCCCCCCCCCTCCTGACTACATCGGCGTTTTTCATGGCTAACATACCCTCCCTGTGCCCAGGCTCGCGCTGCGATATTACCGGCAGGGACACCATTACACACCCCGCGGCTAGCCAGATCAGATATCCAGCCATGTCTGCCCGGATTGTGGAACCGAAGAGGCGTTGCCAAGACAACATCATTTAATTCACTATCAGCATGCAAAGCGTGGGACGGTTATCGCCATTTGATCGCTGGACGCTTAACGTTGAGACGGGCAGGTGGTTCCATCAAATTCAACTCCAAGTGCGTGCCGCGAAGAGGAACGTTTTCGGTGTGAATATACTGATCGGATCCTCTCCAATCTTCCTTTTTAGTCACATCCAAAAAACAAAAAAAACCTTCATAACCCGTTAAACAGTTTGGAAATTGTATAACTGATAAGTCATTTAGTGATTTGGGACAGAAATATCAGATGCTAGAAAGGTTCGTGTGATACCTGATACTTCAATTGCACTGGTGAATGCTTTTTAATGCTACAAATATTTGCAGAGGATCAGATTATATATCAGCTAGGCTTGTAATATCTTTGATACTACATGCACTAACATAACACCATCCACAGGAACTCAAAATAGTATAAATACCTTGCTTGATATCATAAAAAAGCTACTTCCTTTAGCCAGAAATCAACACATCTTGGTATTTTATATCTGAAGTCACAGGTGCTGATGCTAGTTTGTATTTTATTAATTTATTCTTTCTTTTTTTCCCCTCCCTTTTTTTTTTCTTCCATTTTTTTTCACCTTGTCCGAAAATGTACTTCATATTGGATAGAGGCAATTGTGGCAAAGTGGAATGCTCAAGGACAATCCGCTGTGATCTTGCCGGCTCGGTTCAAAAGACTATCATGTGTGACCAGTACCTCGACTACTAGATCATAAACCTGTTGTCGTACTGATTTTTTTTTTTTTATCAAGAATTTGTAGAGGATGAAAATTACATTAGTAAAGCAGTTAGAATCTACAGGTGGTCTGTAGCTGGAATGGGATCACGGAGTTAAGTACAAGTTTGCAAAGTCCCGTCTTGGAAGATGAATCTCAAATTTATGTCTTTCATTTATCATAATGAGCAACATGAGTGACACAAATGAAAAACAAACGATGTAGAGCCTTTTATTTCCATAAAGATAAGTTGTGGTTTCATTAAATATCTCAATCGCCAATGGCCATGCAGATATAAGATTTAAGTAGATGAGACTAGACACTTGAGCGTGGGACTTGAGAGATGTGAATTTTTCATGTCCGATCTTCTGTCAGGCGGTATCATCTGATGATGCGAATCTGGAACAGTACACAGCCGTCCCTTGGCATTTGAACCGTGGCTTGTTTTTCTTAGGGTTGCCATGGCTACTCTGTCCCGTGGCCATCAGTTGGGTCGTCCACCTTGTATTTAGAAGAAATGTATTTTTTGTTTCTGTGTGGGTTGATGCAATCACCTTGCAGCTTTGAGTTTTGTGATATAAGCTGAGTAGCAGTTTAAAAATATCCAAGATTGTACTTCGTGTGGGTGTCAAACAATCTTACAAATAATATGTTGAAAGTCGTCTCTTTGTGTTGTTTCACGGATCAGTTTAAAGACTTTAATTCTTCGTTAACTAGTCCACAGTCAACTTTTGTTGTTTCTGGAACTAGAGCTCAATTTGTCGCAACGGTGGTAAGCATACATTTTTTTTAGACAAAACTTGTATAGGCACATGTAAAAATTCCCAGTTCGCCTGATAAAAAGGCTGACAAATGCAGAGATTTTGTTACTACAGCTTCCTAAACCTTGCTTAATTTTGAAAATAAATAAATGAAATAAATATTCAGTTTCGAGCATTTATAGCATGAGTGCTTATGTCAATCCTAAGTAGGAAATGTCAGCAATAGACTCTATGAATGAACAATAGATGGCACTTCATGAACACTCATGAGATTTCCTTGGGGGAGATACAGTACATGCGCACGCTGGTTGTGCGCATATGGCGTGAAGAACCCAGTGGTCTCCCCCAACTTTCTCTCTGTAATCATTGAACTGGGTTACTTGTGCACGTAGGCCACTGTTCTTGTATTTCTAGCAAGGTTCCAGACTGCCATTTTGGCCAAACAAACTAAGATTGATTGTGGATCGGAGAAAACCTGAAGTAACCGAGTGGTGTGGACAATGTGGCCTGCCCTGAGCAAACATTTACAAATCATTACATGTACATGAGGTGCTGTTTGGAGCACTGCCTCCATCCACTGAGAATATTCTGTTATTCCACAAACATGTCTGTATCAACTGCTACCAACTGACATGGTTTGGTATAACTACGGCTGCCTTGTCTGTTTGTTTACAATGTCTCTTTGATTCTCTACCTTTCTTTGTTGTGATTATTATAATCTATGCTCTCGAGTGCAGACATGCTCGTTGTTTTAATCAGCACGAAGAGCTCGTCCTTATTAGACATGTCATGAAAGAAGGAAAAAAACCCAGAAAGGCATGCAACAAACAACAGACAGGGTAGAGGTGTTAGTTCTGTCCAGCGCACACATCCCGTTGGTCTCAAGTTTCATTGCCGACGCGGAGGCCTTCGCAATTACCAAGCCATGCATTTATTTAAGAGGGTCTCTGTTACATTTCGGTCTCCTTAATATCATGTGGGATCTCGCCAACATGGAACACCGAGTAGCCCCCCCCCCCCCCCCCTTCAACTCCAATAGAGATTTTTTTTTCATCGTTTGGTAAGCTTTCCAATTTATCAACTGTACCTGGTTTATATTTGGCCTGTCGTTTTGGTAGTTAAGTGAGGAGATTGATCCTACGGTTGGCGTGGAAACAAAAGTAAGGCACGGAAAACTGAGAAAACGCTCTTGAATAATGTGCACCGGTCGTGCGACTTGCTGGTGTGTAACATGCGCGATTTGCACTCGTGTAATTTCTTTCTTCTTTTGCTTGCCCTGAGCCCCAGGACATGACTGGTGTATCTTTCTTATGAATTAATTCTCACATTCTCGGTGCGATGACTGTAGGCTAAGAAAACACAGTTTCCAGGACGGAACTTAAAGAAAGCAAAACCAAGCCGCTGTATTACGTTGACCCAGTTTAGGATTTGACAGATTTCCTCCATGATAGAAAATAATGTCCTCGCTAGTATTCGTGAAATGTGAAAGACAGGAGAGAGTTTAAGATTTTCCCATGGCACGTGATGTTCTGGTTTGTTTGTTTGTCTTTCATCTGTTAACTGGGCCTGTAATTAACCAACAGACAGTTGCTCAAAGGGAATATCATTCCAAATAACCTGAAGCAGTACAGGTATGAAGGGTCGAAGAGTAGATGTGTACTTTGCTTATTTTCATCATCAAATGCCCATCCTAGTGCAAAACTTTTCACTATACACACTTTAATTTGCATCAATAGGTTGCCATGAAAAGTTTTGTCTGAAATCAAGATAAAATAATTACATTTTTAAAAGGTTTTGGACAATATTTTGTTTCTGATTTTGGGATTTGTTTTGGTGTAACTTATATCAAAGAGACAAGTTTTATTACCTATGTAAAAAATAATACATAAATTCAAAAGTGTGGAGGGACCACTTTTTGCAAGGAATGTCAGTTTTTCCTTTTGGACCAGAATATGAATGATGATTGTGTCCCTTTAAGGATTGGACAAACAAAGTTAAGGAACAGTACTTGCCTCAAATGTTATGAAAACACTGCAATGTAGTCGGAGATGAATTTTTTTTTTTTTTCATTTGTACAGCAGCAGAACCAATATTGGGTTGAGATTGCTATTACATTACACGCTGTGTTTTCTTGTGGCTGGGATAAGCAGTAGATCAACCAGACTAGTGTTGGAATAACAGCAGATATGACTATTTATTCAGCATCATTTTCTCAATTTCAAAGCTGCGGCGGACATCTCTTTCCCAAACAGAAACACAGAGGCAAAACCACTTTTTTTGCACAGAGAGGCCCTATGTGCACAAACCATTTTGAAGGTAGCTTTGGTGAAATATATTTGCGCCCTCTGTATTTATGTGAAAAGGAGTACTCATAATGTTTTTAAAGGATTTTTTTAAAGTTTACTTTGATGCGGTGGTTCAGTTGCATGAATAGATTAATGTAAATGCTGTATTTATGTACAGATAGTACTGTTTTTGTTTTTCCATTTTTCTTCGCTTGCTAGATGGTGAGTGCGTCACAAAGATTGAAATAATCACAAAAAAGGCATATTTGTAATATTATCTCACTGAATATACTCCTTAACCCTACCCCAACCCCCCCTCCTCCAAATAACAGGAAAAGAACATAATATCAAATACACAAAAAAAACATCAATTGAGCATGCAAGTGCCACCAATTGGAACAATAATTACTAGCTCCTTTCTGTTCCATCAAAGCAATTTCTGCCCATAAATGGTAATCATTACAATTTGCCCATATCCTCCTTGTAGAGCCCTCACGATTTCCCAGACATTTCTGAAAGCTTTATACTGCATTAGGTCGTTTGAAATCAGTCGGCTCTGGGACCAGACAATCAGCCTTGGTTCCTCGTCTACTCAAGGGAAGGATTAGCGATGTCCCAAGGGCTCATTGTACCTCAGGAAATAGTTACAAAATTGTCTCTCTTTTTTAACTTTCAAATCTTCCTACAGATGCTTTGAGGATTTCCTGTCCATGATTTAATTGGTTTTCAACTCTTTTTGTGCTGCCTCTCTTCATCCGTGTGTTTTCCATTCCATCAGCGATGACTCTGTTTAATTTTCTGATTCCAATTATTCCTTCAAAGTCTGTTTTTCATCCCGACTTGATTCCCATATTTTTTTCCCGAGGAGAATCCTGAAAATGTGTCTTGTAGTGTGTCTAGTAACTTGCTCTCAGAGGATGTTAGTTTTAAGCCAGGCAGGACATTGACTCAGTTTCAGTTTGAATGTCTTAATGAAATTTATTCAAATTGAAGCGGAACGGCTGTAGTTTTAACCTTTCTAAACAAATTCATGAATGCATGTCCTTGTCAAAGATGATTTTGTATTCCGCCTGGGACCTGTTACTTATATATTCCACTTTGTTTTTCCCTTGCGTGTTTTGTTTTCTATTCATGGATTCATATTGATCAATTTCATATTAATTCACACCAAAGTACAAATTACTATCCTTCATCTTGTTGACTTTTCGTTGAACTACAGAAAACTTGTGCATGATTTTTTTTCTCTTTTTGTCGTCCTGCCTAAATTGTGATAGCTCATTAATTGAGTGGGTTTTTTTTTACAGGCACTTAAGCATGATGAAAGTGTTCTTTGGATCATTGTTCCATTGTTCATGTTCTGATCAGGTTCCTAGGGGCCATGTGCTATCTCCCAAGCACCAAGGACTTTCATTTTGATGAGGAATTCCTTCGAGAAGATGTCTTGAAGCAAGGAGATTCCACATTGATGCATCACTTACTGCTAATGCAGCTTTTGATGCATCTCCATTCATAACGGTTCTACTACTCTCTGCGTCCTTGTAGTTCTTAGCTCCTGGCCTAGTGGTGCCTCCTCCTAAAAGGTCAAATAATTACTTAATTAACGGTTGGACGTGGTATCTTTTGATTCACACCATCAAGCGTGCCTTGTACTGGTTGCTATCGATCACGGATCAGCTGCGCGCTGCTAGGCATAAATCCAAACCAAAGCGCGCACACGGCCATCTCGAATCAGAACCCCATATCGTGTGTTTTTTCCCTCCGTCTGGTCGTCCGATAAAACCACGGAGAAAGCGAGCCTAATAAAATTGCAATTTAGCCGCATCTCTGATAATTGTCGGTGGCGTGCGCAGCACGCACATGCCCACTTAGGGGGTTAGTGGTGAGGTACACTGGAGGGTTGCCAGGGGGTTGTTCACTGGCCCCCCCAAAGGGAAGCAAGTAAGAGAGAAAGGATGACGGATCTTACAGAGAGCTAGAGAACAAAGCGTCTCCTGAGATACCTCTGACTCTCCTCTCATTTCTCCCTGCACTTCACCTGTTTCCAGCACGCTCTGTCTTAACCCTGTCTTACCCATCTCTCCCCCCCCCCCCCAATCCTTCCATGCTGTCTTCATCCAGTGACCAATCAATGCTAGCCGTTCCTCTGCGGGGCATCAGGACTACTAAATGCAGACGATTATCCCCTGGGTCATTTTTTTGGGCTGTTGCCATGCCAACAGATGGATTGAAGTGTTAATGCCGGTTTCTGACACTTGTCCGGAAGAATTGGAGATGTTTCTTAAATAGGAAATGTCCTCAGTCAAGTCGCATCCAAGCTTGATTTTAAAGATTAAATAGGAGAGAAATGGAAGACATTATGTACTAGCGTTGTAGCCGGTAGAGTCCCTACCAGATACATGCATTCTGTTCACAGAATTTTGCCCTATGGACATACAAGATGTTTTATTCATTTATTTTGTTAGGGAACTAGTGAAAACAACTTTCAGGCTATGAGCTTTGAAAGGTTATGAAACAGATTGCAGCTCCTGAAAAAAGAAGAAGAAGAAATGATAAAAAAAGGTCTTAAGGCTTTCTACTTGACAAATCGATATGCAGTATTTGAGTAGAAATTTGTTTTTGACAATGATCTTGTAAGATAAAACCAACTGATTAGATGTACTATTTGATAAATAAGTATGTGTTTACTAAAAATTTAAAAAAAAGTTTCTCAACACTTTCATATTAAGCCACTCCCTACTAGTTTGATCACAGCTTTTCCTGTTTTGTAATTTCAATACATGCAAAATGTCATCTTCAATAACCAAAAATAAAAGAAATGGAAAAACAACAACAAGACATAATAGAAACATATATATGATGATTACAAGTTACCATGGCATTGTATGTGGGTAATTTAGGTCTTGGAGAAATGCTCCTCTTATGGCGCAACACTCGAGACATATCAGCCTGCGAGGTATTCCAGTAGCGATATATCTCGCTGATGATTGCCGCAATTATATCAGCACCAATAAAGACATGCGATTTGCCCGTAAGCTATGTAGCTGTAATTTTGACCGAAGCCGTTTTTCAAGGTTTAGCTCTTTGTTTCTTCTGCATAGAAATGTATGGTATCCTCGTTGATGACTTAAATTGCCACCGCGATAGGACGTTTCGAATGCTTTGTGTTTGATTTGAGTAGTCTTAATTCTATTGAATGTTTTTACTGCTGACAATTTATCTTGAAAAGAACTTGTTTCAATTAAAAATGGGAATTGAGAAAATTGTATATTTTTGAAAAGGATAATTCTTTCAGTTGAAGGTGTGAATACTGGAAACTTGTAAAATTATGTAAGATACATAATAATTTTTTTGATATTTGTAGAAAAATCTGTGTGAGTTAAGTGAGAAAAATGTGCTTGAATTTTTAACTTTCCATTTTTTCTTTTCAAAACAGAAATATCAATCTCTTATGTCGTGAAATCAAGTTCTTTCAAGCTTTCCCCGGGGATGTACACGCTCATCCAATCAGGGTGGACGGGAGCAGTGGCCAGACGACAACTGGTCAAATAATAACCTGTGAAAGTTCATCGACCCACAATAATACTGGCCATAGCTCTGCCCGCGGCTTGTCCGCTGTAATGGGTCACTGTGTTATGCGCATGTATTTCCCCTTGCTGGGAGCGCGGGCTCTGTATTTACGCATCCGGTCGGGTCTAGACGCAAACCGTTGGTCAGTCTGTCAGTACGTGAACCCTGCCCTTTGATGGGACGCCATTCTACTGCTGTTGCATGTTTGCGTGTCATGTGAGAAAATACATGTAAGTGTTGACTACGAAATGTTATTGTCATGAAACAACAGCATGAGACTGTGTATTGGACCTTAATAAGCTTTAAATGCTGTGTCAAGTAAGAAATTAATTAGAAATAGCCACAGATTTGTAAGTTAATTCTGTTTTAAAATGATATTTGCAGGGATCCCAAAATGATGATGATCCTTTTAATTGAATTGAAAACTGCACTGCATACAAAAAATCTTGAATGCTTTTTGTATTTTGCAGGAATTTTCTACTTAATTTTTTGAGTGAAACATTTTGGGAGAGTGGTAAAAATTAAAAGATATTCTTTAATTCAAAGAAGATCATAGTAATTTCTAATTGACTGTTAACTTCATTGTCAAATTTTACCTATTTGTTTTTGGCTACACAGATCTCTAAGTAATTGAAAGTATACATCTTAATGAGAAGATTTGGAATGTAAATTTTCTTGGCATAGAACACAATTTTATGTTTTCTTCAAATATTTATTTCAGACTGGAAAGTTGTATCCATAGATCCCTAACAGTCCTGAATCCTCCAATTTCAATATGATTTTGCACACCCCCTAGGGAGTTAGGGTTAAATGTTGTCATTTAAAGGGCTACTAGTGGTAATATTTAATCCAAACTAAGATCACCTATTTAATTTGTATTTTACCAAAGATTTTTCTTTTTCTCACTAATTATGGACCTCTGGTGTGAATTGAAACCCAAGCTATGTCTTGGATTAGGAAGATCTATCCTTATTCATAATGCAGCCTAGTGGACAGCCATTGCGCCGCATCTTATGCATTGTCGGCTTGTGAATATTTATGGAATAATTAACGGGCAGGTGGCTGGTGTGCAGGGACAGTAGAGATATTAATTACTGAGGACAAAGGAATGAATTAGCACAGGGAGGTGTGATTTGGGGACATACCCACACCTGCCCTCGGCCTTGGCTGGGTGATGCCCTAATGATGGCATATCGTTGTGGTATCGTTGCAATGGCATGGAGGAGAGGGTCGTCTTGGGGTATGGTTCACATATGCTAAGAAATCAAGTTGTTTTGTGGTCATTTTGTTGATTCTAAATACTTCATTTCCTGTATTTTTAATGAAGGCAGGTTTTCACGGCTGTAATAGTTTGTGACTTGAGATATCTGATGGTCAGGGATTTCAACTCGTTGTCTGGCAATTTTTGTTTCAAATGCTTAAATTGTGTAATTAATAGTTGTTGTTTTTTTAAACTCATATTGACTTTTGTCATATATGTAGCTTGAAGACAGGAAGGTTGCTGCAAGGCATGGTTTAGTGCTTACAATTTTTCCCTCATTGGCATTTTGAGGTCTTTTGTCCTTTGGCAGACCACTTTACCATCACATTCCACTTATTGCCCTGGATGGTCACTGCGGCAAACTGTCATCCTAGATGCAGAAATCTTCTTCCTGATCAACAGTATTGCTGGCTTGCTGGTGTATGATGTGCTTCAGTCCAGGAATGCATAAAGATTCTGACAATTTCTTTGCAGAACAATTATTGTTATGCCAACTGTACCATTGTGACTTGTTACCATACAATTATGGTATTTTCTTCTGTACCATGACATTGACAATTGCTCTTTGTCAATAATTAATCGATGCGCTCAGGGCAGCATCACGCAGCATAGTTGTTGGTGGGAATGTTGACTGTATTAGAGGAAGTTGGTATCTTGTTGACAACCTGTAAATAGAATTTTCTCCACATAAATAAAGTCATCGTAGTGAAGGTATTGATTAATCCATTGGATTCACTGGGCCTTTGGTTTTATAGCAACCAAATTAATGCCAACTTGTGTGGGTATAAAAATAAAGGTCACTGGAATGATAACTTGAAATGCTTTTAAGGGGATTATTATGATTTACTGACATTTTATATTGAGGATCCGTGACATTTCAGTTGCATTTTATTTGCATCCTGGGTTCCCACATCTCACTGATGAAATATGAGCTATGTGGGATAAAGAGCGCCCTCTTGTGAATGCACAATGGAAATAGGATAGCAGGATGATTGTGAAAGAGCTTTTTCTTTGTGCGAAACTGAAAAATGTGGGGTTTAACTTGTACTTTCAGTGAAGTATGCATTGCTGCATCTAATAGATTAGTAGATTTTTATTTGTTTGTATATGTTGAGGAGGTTAGGTGCTCAGTTTCTTACAGTAGTCTCATTTTTTTAAGCCTTTTATATTTGAAACTTATTTTTTTAATTTCTTTTTTCCCCGTACATTACTATGTTTGTTTGATTTCTGTAAATGTACATGCATTTTGATTTCATCTTTGGTTGTGGTTTAACATTTAACTGAATTGAAATGAATTGAATTACCATTTCAATTCAATTTGGGGGGCACCAGTTTTGATTCTTCTCAAAACAACAGAAGACTTTTGGGAAATCTGCCAAAACCAGCAGTGAAATTCCCACTGCACTTCTTTAAAGTTAATCCAAACAAACCCCCCCCCCCCAACCAGTACTCCTTGACTGAGACACAGAAAACTAATTCATGTGATGCAATCAGCGAGCAGACGTGATTGTGTGTGCCAGTTCCTTCTTGCAATCAATTTATCTCGTGGCGTTGACAGGGAAATGAATCCGTGTTGTGCGTGTACCCCGCGCCAATAATCTAATCTACATTTGCCAGATTACAAAACAAAGAACTGGAAAAACGCTGTTTGTTTTTGGAACGAAGCGTGAAACCCCTTGTCCAGTTGCATCTCAAATCCACGACTAGTCGCGCGGGTTTTTTTTCTTCCCATTCTTCAAGATGTTTGGCATGGTGTTATTTTGGAGACAAGATTCTTGCTTGTTGGCGTGTGGAGAAATCTGCGATAATGGTGCGGGGACTGCAGCAAACATCCGCAAATACTTGATTGGAATGATCACATCAGGAGGACTGTCTGCCCTTCCGCTTTGTTTGTCTTCTACTTTGGTTCTTGTCGCTGAGTTACTGTTTGACTTTGTGTGCTGCCAGCCTTAAGATATAAAAACATGTGCCCTAAATGTGACATCACAGTTTGTTCTTTGCCAAATAGTTCCAGATTAAATTTGATCAGAAAAAAACCATGAAATTAAATTATGTCACCTTTAAACACTAACATTTTCATGTGGACATTTTTTTAATACTCTTTTGGACAAAGGAATGCAAACCTCAACCTCTGCTCAATGTTGGCAATTTGAAATTTGGTATTTTATGTCAGTCTTGTTATTGTTGCACTATGTGTGTATTCCCAACAGACACTAGTGAACCCAGATTGGAACCAAATAAATTGAAGATCAGCATATCAGTGTCTTTGCTTGTCTGTGGGATGCCAAAAAAAATACTTGCAGGGAAAATAGAAATCAAGAAGGAAAAACTGGTTACCCAGTAAATGAGCCCTTGATCTTCAGTCCCTGACTGCCGGCAAACAGGGCATTCAGAAAAAAAACTGATCAAGATTTATTAAGAAAAGTGCAAATTCATCAAGATGTGGCAATCGGCGTGGAGTAAATTGCGACAGTATGAAGGAGATGAGGGAGATTGAAAACAAGAAGAGAGAGGGTTGAAGACGAGGATGAGACTTGTGGTGTCACAGAGAGAAAGAGAAAAGAAGGAGGAGGGTTAGAATAGGAAGTGACTGATGGATGCGAGTGGAGGGCCACGTTAGAGGAAATCACACATAAAGAGGCCAGACAGGCGGGCTGCATGCCGCTGTGTGGCCTATCCATCTTTCCTCTTCTTCTTTTATTTCTTGCCTCCACCCCCTGGCGCGCCTCATATTTATTTTCTGCCTTGTTTGGTTGGTCTGAGGCTTTGTGGACTAAAAGAAGATGCATTGGTATATTTGAAAAGGAAAGATAGAGAATGGCTGAAAAGGATTTCAATACAGTACATTTGTTTAGATTTCTTTCTTTTTTAGAGGGGGGGAGGTAGGGGGAGTTTGCAGTGGGTGGATCAATGGTGCAGGGAGTTTGGGGGGGGGCAGAAGGGAAGAAGCTAGGTTTGCTGGTGGTCCTGTGATAATGGTGAGCAGAATGAGCAATTTTTTCAGATTTGATAGCACTATAAATTAAATCAACAAACTAGAAAATAGTGTCAGAATCTTCAGAACATCACAGGTTGAAGTGAATGGGAAGAGATCTGTTAGACATTTAAAACTCATTTTGTTAGCATTTCAATGAATGTTATAAAAATGAAAATTAAAAAAAATCACACATCTTTCAAGGCTGTTAGGCCAGAGGTCATTGTAATGGTAATTTTGTGGTTTTGTTTATTTTTTAAATCAGGAGTATTTTCAGCTTTTTTTGGGGGGGGGGTTAATAGTTGGACCCCCATTTTTTTTGGGGGGGGGGGAGGGGGGAGATGTTCTTTTGGACACACATTAGTTGGTACACGAAAGAGGACCATGTGGCTATTCCCCTTCTAGGAAGAGAACTGGAAATTTTGAGATTTTTTTGAAATGTTTCTCAATTAAAATGTTTTTCCTCAGTAGAATTGACGAATTATCGAGGATTCCCCCCAGGAACTACCCCTGCAAATCCATCCAGTTGCACTTTATAGGGCTGTTATAATAGCAGATTATGAACATCCACACCATTGAATCTATTTTGTAATAGAGCACCGGATGTTCTCGTCAATAAAAACTGTGGAAAACCCATCATTGGATAATAGAGTGGCTTTGAATAATACATAACACTGGAGAAGGAAAGAACCAGAGTTATTTTAATAGCAGGTCAATTCAGGCGACTTATACTACTAGGTCTTTGGCGTTAAGCCAGCGTGCAGTATTACCTGCTGTGGGAGCTCTTATCTTGCTTGATTTCTTTTTAATCTGTCCGGGCATTAGGATGCAATGCTGTCTTCCAAGACAAGGACTTCTGTGGGCTTACTTGCTGGTGAGCGGTTATGGCCTTGGCCATAACTGACGTAAAGTGCAACCGACGAACAGTGCTACTAACGCACGAAATCAACCTCAGGGTCAGCATTGTCTTTCACCTCTGTGACCTGATGACCTGAAATTCCTCCGAGGTTGTGAATTGAGTTTTCTGTCCCCAGAAAAATGGAGTCTAGACAAATCCGAGCATGTGATCGCTGTATACTAATGAGGCCCCCATCAATGGAGAAACCATTGTGCCAGCTATTGTACAAGGCAACTGCCCCATGACGGATTATCTGAACAATAGCTAGCACAATGCTTTCGCCATTGAAGGGGGCCTTCGCGATAGCATTGATAGCATGCACTGTCTATATCAGGATGTGTGAATGAGTATTCACTATTGTCCCATCTTCCTGTTGTCTCCTCTCCTGCTTATACTTGGTAACCACCCGCCTTCTTCCCTAGACCAGGATTAACAATTCAGGATTTTCCCTGACAGCTTCATAAGTTAACCAACAAGGCTTTTCTAGTCAAGCTGGACCCGAAAAGTCAGTCGGGGAGTGAGTCCAGTCAGTTAGTCAGTCAGTGACTCAGTTTGTGACTCAGTTTGTTAGTCAGTTTGTGACTCAGTTTGTGACTCAGTTTGTAACTCGAGGAGTGACTCAGTCATTCGGGGAGTGACTCGGGGAGTCAGTCAGTCAGTGAGTCAGCGAGTGAGGACAATACTAGGCTAGCTCTTCACAAAATGCAATTTGCAAGGGGAGACAACAAAATATCTTCTTGAGTGAAAACCAAAATAGTTTCAAGTTTCAGCAATAGATCATTATGTGCAGTCTGGTTGACAGTATAAAAAAAAAGAAAACTCATGTTTGATGAAGTGCAGGATCCATGAATGTTCCAACAGTGGTTTATCTTTGGATTAGCACGTAATCAATCCCATCTAAACACAGAAGCTGCAGCCAAAGCAGAACAACAAACAAAAATGAAAAGAAAGCAGATGGAAACGTGGCAAAAATTGTCCAAAAAATCCCTGAAATAGAACAACCAATAACCTCCCGTCCCCTCTAAAAAAAAGAAAATACAAAATAGTTCCAAAAAATCTGTTTCCATAAATATGCCGGCCTTTTTTTTGTTTGGGGGTGGGGGGGGGGGGGGGTTGCTGCCGAAGCTGTTGATAGCATTGAGGTAATGAGGTATCTACCGCAAGCAAGCATGAAATCTAATCTCATAAGTGCTGGGATGGCACTACCGACTGGTGAATTTCTAGCAGTTCCCTTTGCCATTAGTCCCATTACGCGGCCCTCTCTCCATGAATATCAATAGAAACATGCCTGATTTATACACTGCGTGTTATGGCAGTTCCTGAGGTTCATTACAAGGGCAGCTGGTATTTGGGGATAAATCATAGGAAAGGAAACTGATATAATTTTAATCCCCCCCCCCCCAAAAAGGAGGAATTGTGCACGACTAACGTGAAATAGTG
>JASAOE010000782.1:0-40143 GCA_029964075.1 Patiria pectinifera | reverse complement strand
TTCTCAAGCTTGTGATGAGGCCCACAAGCTGGCAAAAGGACAGGTCCTGAAACCCAGCCGGTGCGGAGAAAATTTAAGATGTAGCGCATCAATGTCAGTACTACCCCTATGTGCAGCCAGCCTATACAGCAATGCCTGCAAGCGCAGGCGACACGAACTTCGTATATCGCGGTCTCAAGGTACCTTAACCTGGGCAGTTCTGCACAAACTATACCTTGTTCTCAAGCTTGTGATGAGGCCCACAAGCTGGCAAAAGGACAGGTCCTGAAACCCAGCCGGTGCGGAGAAAATTTAAGATGTAGCGCATCAATGTCAGTACTACCCCTATGTGCAGCCAGCCTATACAGCAATGCCTGCAAGCGCAGGCGACACGAACTTCGTATATCGCGGTCTCAAGGTACCTTAACCTGGGCAGTTCTGCACAAACTATACCTTGTTCTCAAGCTTGTGATGAGGCCCACAAGCTGGCAAAAGGACAGGTCCTGAAACCCAGCCGGTGCGGAGAAAATTTAAGATGTAGCGCATCAATGTCAGTACTACCCCTATGTGCAGCCAGCCTATACAGCAATGCCTGCAAGCGCAGGCGACACGAACTTCGTATATCGCGGTCTCAAGGTACCTTAACCTGGGCAGTTCTGCACAAACTATACCTTGTTCTCAAGCTTGTGATGAGGCCCACAAGCTGGCAAAAGGACAGGTCCTGAAACCCAGCCGGTGCGGAGAAAATTTAAGATGTAGCGCATCAATGTCAGTACTACCCCTATGTGCAGCCAGCCTATACAGCAATGCCTGCAAGCGCAGGCGACACGAACTTCGTATATCGCGGTCTCAAGGTACCTTAACCTGGGCAGTTCTGCACAAACTATACCTTGTTCTCAAGCTTGTGATGAGGCCCACAAGCTGGCAAAAGGACAGGTCCTGAAACCCAGCCGGTGCGGAGAAAATTTAAGATGTAGCGCATCAATGTCAGTACTACCCCTATGTGCAGCCAGCCTATACAGCAATGCCTGCAAGCGCAGGCGACACGAACTTCGTATATCGCGGTCTCAAGGTACCTTAACCTGGGCAGTTCTGCACAAACTATACCTTGTTCTCAAGCTTGTGATGAGGCCCACAAGCTGGCAAAAGGACAGGTCCTGAAACCCAGCCGGTGCGGAGAAAATTTAAGATGTAGCGCATCAATGTCAGTACTACCCCTATGTGCAGCCAGCCTATACAGCAATGCCTGCAAGCGCAGGCGACACGAACTTCGTATATCGCGGTCTCAAGGTACCTTAACCTGGGCAGTTCTGCACAAACTATACCTTGTTCTCAAGCTTGTGATGAGGCCCACAAGCTGGCAAAAGGACAGGTCCTGAAACCCAGCCGGTGCGGAGAAAATTTAAGATGTAGCGCATCAATGTCAGTACTACCCCTATGTGCAGCCAGCCTATACAGCAATGCCTGCAAGCGCAGGCGACACGAACTTCGTATATCGCGGTCTCAAGGTACCTTAACCTGGGCAGTTCTGCACAAACTATACCTTGTTCTCAAGCTTGTGATGAGGCCCACAAGCTGGCAAAAGGACAGGTCCTGAAACCCAGCCGGTGCGGAGAAAATTTAAGATGTAGCGCATCAATGTCAGTACTACCCCTATGTGCAGCCAGCCTATACAGCAATGCCTGCAAGCGCAGGCGACACGAACTTCGTATATCGCGGTCTCAAGGTACCTTAACCTGGGCAGTTCTGCACAAACTATACCTTGTTCTCAAGCTTGTGATGAGGCCCACAAGCTGGCAAAAGGACAGGTCCTGAAACCCAGCCGGTGCGGAGAAAATTTAAGATGTAGCGCATCAATGTCAGTACTACCCCTATGTGCAGCCAGCCTATACAGCAATGCCTGCAAGCGCAGGCGACACGAACTTCGTATATCGCGGTCTCAAGGTACCTTAACCTGGGCAGTTCTGCACAAACTATACCTTGTTCTCAAGCTTGTGATGAGGCCCACAAGCTGGCAAAAGGACAGGTCCTGAAACCCAGCCGGTGCGGAGAAAATTTAAGATGTAGCGCATCAATGTCAGTACTACCCCTATGTGCAGCCAGCCTATACAGCAATGCCTGCAAGCGCAGGCGACACGAACTTCGTATATCGCGGTCTCAAGGTACCTTAACCTGGGCAGTTCTGCACAAACTATACCTTGTTCTCAAGCTTGTGATGAGGCCCACAAGCTGGCAAAAGGACAGGTCCTGAAACCCAGCCGGTGCGGAGAAAATTTAAGATGTAGCGCATCAATGTCAGTACTACCCCTATGTGCAGCCAGCCTATACAGCAATGCCTGCAAGCGCAGGCGACACGAACTTCGTATATCGCGGTCTCAAGGTACCTTAACCTGGGCAGTTCTGCACAAACTATACCTTGTTCTCAAGCTTGTGATGAGGCCCACAAGCTGGCAAAAGGACAGGTCCTGAAACCCAGCCGGTGCGGAGAAAATTCAAGATGTAGCGCATCAATGTCAGTACTACCCCTATGTGCAGCCAGCCTATACAGCAATGCCTGCAAGCACAGGCGACACGAACTTCGTATATCGCGGTCTCAAGGTACCTTAACCTGGGCAGTTCTGCACAAACTATACCTTGTTCTCAAGCTTGTGATGAGGCCCACAAGCTGGCAAAAGGACAGGTCCTGAAACCCAGCCGGTGCGGAGAAAATTTAAGATGTAGCGCATCAATGTCAGTACTACCCCTATGTGCAGCCAGCCTATACAGCAATGCCTGCAAGCGCAGGCGACACGAACTTCGTATATCGCGGTCTCAAGGTACCTTAACCTGGGCAGTTCTGCACAAACTATACCTTGTTCTCAAGCTTGTGATGAGGCCCACAAGCTGGCAAAAGGACAGGTCCTGAAACCCAGCCGGTGCGGAGAAAATTTAAGATGTAGCGCATCAATGTCAGTACTACCCCTATGTGCAGCCAGCCTATACAGCAATGCCTGCAAGGGCAGGCGACACGAACTTCGTATATCGCGGTCTCAAGGTACCTTAACCTGGGCAGTTCTGCACAAACTATACCTTGTTCTCAAGCTTGTGATGAGGCCCACAAGCTGGCAAAAGGACAGGTCCTGAAACCCAGCCGGTGCGGAGAAAATTTAAGATGTAGCGCATCAATGTCAGTACTACCCCTATGTGCAGTCAGCCTATACAGCAATGCCTGCAAGCTTAGGCGACACGAACTTCGTATATCGCGGTTTCAAGGTACCTTTACCTGGGCAGTTCTGCACAAACTATACCTTGTTCTCAAGCTTGTGATGAGGCCCACAAGCTGGCAAAAGGACAGGTCCTGAAACCCAGCCGGTGCGGAGAAAATTCAAGATGTAGCGCATCAATGTCAGTACTACCCCTATGTGCAGCCAGCCTATACAGCAATGCCTGCAAGCACAGGCGACACGAACTTCGTATATCGCGGTCTCAAGGTACCTTAACCTGGGCAGTTCTGCACAAACTATACCTTGTTCTCAAGCTTGTGATGAGGCCCACAAGCTGGCAAAAGGACAGGTCCTGAAACCCAGCCGGTGCGGAGAAAATTTAAGATGTAGCGCATCAATGTCAGTACTACCCTATGTGCAGCCAGCCTATACAGCAATGCCTGCAAGCGCAGGCGACACGAACTTCGTATATCGCGGTCTCAAGGTACCTTAACCTGGGCAGTTCTGCACAAACTATACCTTGTTCTCAAGCTTGTGATGAGGCCCACAAGCTGGCAAAAGGACAGGTCCTGAAACCCAGCCGGTGCGGAGAAAATTTAAGATGTAGCGCATCAATGTCAGTACTACCCCTATGTGCAGCCAGCCTATACAGCAATGCCTGCAAGCGCCCGCGACACGAACTTCGTATATCGCGGTCTCAAGGTACCTTAACCTGGGCAGTTCTGCACAAACTATACCTTGTTCTCAAGCTTGTGATGAGGCCCACAAGCTGGCAAAAGGACAGGTCCTGAAACCCAGCCGGTGCGGAGAAAATTTAAGATGTAGCGCATCAATGTCAGTACTACCCCTATGTGCAGCCAGCCTATACAGCAATGCCTGCAAGCGCAGGCGACACGAACTTCGTATATCGCGGTCTCAAGGTACCTTAACCTGGGCAGTTCTGCACAAACTATACCTTGTTCTCAAGCTTGTGATGAGGCCCACAAGCTGGCAAAAGGACAGGTCCTGAAACCCAGCCGGTGCGGAGAAAATTTAAGATGTAGCGCATCAATGTCAGTACTACCCTATGTGCAGCCAGCCTATACAGCAATGCCTGCAAGCACAGGCGACACGAACTTCGTATATCGCGGTCTCAAGGTACCTTAACCTGGGCAGTTCTGCACAAACTATACCTTGTTCTCAAGCTTGTGATGAGGCCCACAAGCTGGCAAAAGGACAGGTCCTGAAACCCAGCCGGTGCGGAGAAAATTTAAGATGTAGCGCATCAATGTCAGTACTACCCCTATGTGCAGCCAGCCTATACAGCAATGCCTGCAAGCTTAGGCGACACGAACTTCGTATATCGCGGTCTCAAGGTACCTTTACCTGGGCAGTTCTGCACAAACTATACCTTGTTCTCAAGCTTGTGATGAGGCCCACAAGCTGGCAAAAGGACAGGTCCTGAAACCCAGCCGGTGCGGAGAAAATTCAAGATGTAGCGCATCAATGTCAGTACTACCCCTATGTGCAGCCAGCCTATACAGCAATGCCTGCAAGCACAGGCGACACGAACTTCGTATATCGCGGTCTCAAGGTACCTTAACCTGGGCAGTTCTGCACAAACTATACCTTGTTCTCAAGCTTGTGATGAGGCCCACAAGCTGGCAAAAGGACAGGTCCTGAAACCCAGCCGGTGCGGAGAAAATTTAAGATGTAGCGCATCAATGTCAGTACTACCCCTATGTGCAGCCAGCCTATACAGCAATGCCTGCAAGCGCCCGCGACACGAACTTCGTATATCGCGGTCTCAAGGTACCTTAACCTGGGCAGTTCTGCACAAACTATACCTTGTTCTCAAGCTTGTGATGAGGCCCACAAGCTGGCAAAAGGACAGGTCCTGAAACCCAGCCGGTGCGGAGAAAATTTAAGATGTAGCGCATCAATGTCAGTACTACCCCTATGTGCAGCCAGCCTATACAGCAATGCCTGCAAGCACAGGCGACACGAACTTCGTATATCGCGGTCTCAAGGTACCTTAACCTGGGCAGTTCTGCACAAACTATACCTTGTTCTCAAGCTTGTGATGAGGCCCACAAGCTGGCAAAAGGACAGGTCCTGAAACCCAGCCGGTGCGGAGAAAATTTAAGATGTAGCGCATCAATGTCAGTACTACCCCTATGTGCAGCCAGCCTATACAGCAATGCCTGCAAGCGCAGGCGACACGAACTTCGTATATCGCGGTCTCAAGGTACCTTAACCTGGGCAGTTCTGCACAAACTATACCTTGTTCTCAAGCTTGTGATGAGGCCCACAAGCTGGCAAAAGGACAGGTCCTGAAACCCAGCCGGTGCGGAGAAAATTTAAGATGTAGCGCATCAATGTCAGTACTACCCTATGTGCAGCCAGCCTATACAGCAATGCCTGCAAGCGCAGGCGACACGAACTTCGTATATCGCGGTCTCAAGGTACCTTAACCTGGGCAGTTCTGCACAAACTATACCTTGTTCTCAAGCTTGTGATGAGGCCCACAAGCTGGCAAAAGGACAGGTCCTGAAACCCAGCCGGTGCGGAGAAAATTTAAGATGTAGCGCATCAATGTCAGTACTACCCCTATGTGCAGCCAGCCTATACAGCAATGCCTGCAAGGGCAGGCGACACGAACTTCGTATATCGCGGTCTCAAGGTACCTTAACCTGGGCAGTTCTGCACAAACTATACCTTGTTCTCAAGCTTGTGATGAGGCCCACAAGCTGGCAAAAGGACAGGTCCTGAAACCCAGCCGGTGCGGAGAAAATTTAAGATGTAGCGCATCAATGTCAGTACTACCCCTATGTGCAGTCAGCCTATACAGCAATGCCTGCAAGCTTAGGCGACACGAACTTCGTATATCGCGGTTTCAAGGTACCTTTACCTGGGCAGTTCTGCACAAACTATACCTTGTTCTCAAGCTTGTGATGAGGCCCACAAGCTGGCAAAAGGACAGGTCCTGAAACCCAGCCGGTGCGGAGAAAATTCAAGATGTAGCGCATCAATGTCAGTACTACCCCTATGTGCAGCCAGCCTATACAGCAATGCCTGCAAGCACAGGCGACACGAACTTCGTATATCGCGGTCTCAAGGTACCTTAACCTGGGCAGTTCTGCACAAACTATACCTTGTTCTCAAGCTTGTGATGAGGCCCACAAGCTGGCAAAAGGACAGGTCCTGAAACCCAGCCGGTGCGGAGAAAATTTAAGATGTAGCGCATCAATGTCAGTACTACCCCTATGTGCAGCCAGCCTATACAGCAATGCCTGCAAGCGCCCGCGACACGAACTTCGTATATCGCGGTCTCAAGGTACCTTAACCTGGGCAGTTCTGCACAAACTATACCTTGTTCTCAAGCTTGTGATGAGGCCCACAAGCTGGCAAAAGGACAGGTCCTGAAACCCAGCCGGTGCGGAGAAAATTCAAGATGTAGCGCATCAATGTCAGTACTACCCCTATGTGCAGCCAGCCTATACAGCAATGCCTGCAAGCACAGGCGACACGAACTTCGTATATCGCGGTCTCAAGGTACCTTAACCTGGGCAGTTCTGCACAAACTATACCTTGTTCTCAAGCTTGTGATGAGGCCCACAAGCTGGCAAAAGGACAGGTCCTGAAACCCAGCCGGTGCGGAGAAAATTTAAGATGTAGCGCATCAATGTCAGTACTACCCCTATGTGCAGCCAGCCTATACAGCAATGCCTGCAAGCGCAGGCGACACGAACTTCGTATATCGCGGTCTCAAGGTACCTTAACCTGGGCAGTTCTGCACAAACTATACCTTGTTCTCAAGCTTGTGATGAGGCCCACAAGCTGGCAAAAGGACAGGTCCTGAAACCCAGCCGGTGCGGAGAAAATTTAAGATGTAGCGCATCAATGTCAGTACTACCCCTATGTGCAGCCAGCCTATACAGCAATGCCTGCAAGCGCAGGCGACACGAACTTCGTATATCGCGGTCTCAAGGTACCTTAACCTGGGCAGTTCTGCACAAACTATACCTTGTTCTCAAGCTTGTGATGAGGCCCACAAGCTGGCAAAAGGACAGGTCCTGAAACCCAGCCGGTGCGGAGAAAATTTAAGATGTAGCGCATCAATGTCAGTACTACCCCTATGTGCAGCCAGCCTATACAGCAATGCCTGCAAGCGCAGGCGACACGAACTTCGTATATCGCGGTCTCAAGGTACCTTAACCTGGGCAGTTCTGCACAAACTATACCTTGTTCTCAAGCTTGTGATGAGGCCCACAAGCTGGCAAAAGGACAGGTCCTGAAACCCAGCCGGTGCGGAGAAAATTTAAGATGTAGCGCATCAATGTCAGTACTACCCCTATGTGCAGCCAGCCTATACAGCAATGCCTGCAAGGGCAGGCGACACGAACTTCGTATATCGCGGTCTCAAGGTACCTTAACCTGGGCAGTTCTGCACAAACTATACCTTGTTCTCAAGCTTGTGATGAGGCCCACAAGCTGGCAAAAGGACAGGTCCTGAAACCCAGCCGGTGCGGAGAAAATTTAAGATGTAGCGCATCAATGTCAGTACTACCCCTATGTGCAGCCAGCCTATACAGCAATGCCTGCAAGCACAGGCGACACGAACTTCGTATATCGCGGTCTCAAGGTACCTTAACCTGGGCAGTTCTGCACAAACTATACCTTGTTCTCAAGCTTGTGATGAGGCCCACAAGCTGGCAAAAGGACAGGTCCTGAAACCCAGCCGGTGCGGAGAAAATTTAAGATGTAGCGCATCAATGTCAGTACTACCCCTATGTGCAGCCAGCCTATACAGCAATGCCTGCAAGCGCAGGCGACACGAACTTCGTATATCGCGGTCTCAAGGTACCTTAACCTGGGCAGTTCTGCACAAACTATACCTTGTTCTCAAGCTTGTGATGAGGCCCACAAGCTGGCAAAAGGACAGGTCCTGAAACCCAGCCGGTGCGGAGAAAATTTAAGATGTAGCGCATCAATGTCAGTACTACCCCTATGTGCAGCCAGCCTATACAGCAATGCCTGCAAGCGCAGGCGACACGAACTTCGTATATCGCGGTCTCAAGGTACCTTAACCTGGGCAGTTCTGCACAAACTATACCTTGTTCTCAAGCTTGTGATGAGGCCCACAAGCTGGCAAAAGGACAGGTCCTGAAACCCAGCCGGTGCGGAGAAAATTTAAGATGTAGCGCATCAATGTCAGTACTACCCCTATGTGCAGCCAGCCTATACAGCAATGCCTGCAAGCGCAGGCGACACGAACTTCGTATATCGCGGTCTCAAGGTACCTTAACCTGGGCAGTTCTGCACAAACTATACCTTGTTCTCAAGCTTGTGATGAGGCCCACAAGCTGGCAAAAGGACAGGTCCTGAAACCCAGCCGGTGCGGAGAAAATTTAAGATGTAGCGCATCAATGTCAGTACTACCCCTATGTGCAGCCAGCCTATACAGCAATGCCTGCAAGCGCAGGCGACACGAACTTCGTATATCGCGGTCTCAAGGTACCTTAACCTGGGCAGTTCTGCACAAACTATACCTTGTTCTCAAGCTTGTGATGAGGCCCACAAGCTGGCAAAAGGACAGGTCCTGAAACCCAGCCGGTGCGGAGAAAATTTAAGATGTAGCGCATCAATGTCAGTACTACCCCTATGTGCAGCCAGCCTATACAGCAATGCCTGCAAGCGCAGGCGACACGAACTTCGTATATCGCGGTCTCAAGGTACCTTAACCTGGGCAGTTCTGCACAAACTATACCTTGTTCTCAAGCTTGTGATGAGGCCCACAAGCTGGCAAAAGGACAGGTCCTGAAACCCAGCCGGTGCGGAGAAAATTTAAGATGTAGCGCATCAATGTCAGTACTACCCCTATGTGCAGCCAGCCTATACAGCAATGCCTGCAAGCGCAGGCGACACGAACTTCGTATATCGCGGTCTCAAGGTACCTTAACCTGGGCAGTTCTGCACAAACTATACCTTGTTCTCAAGCTTGTGATGAGGCCCACAAGCTGGCAAAAGGACAGGTCCTGAAACCCAGCCGGTGCGGAGAAAATTTAAGATGTAGCGCATCAATGTCAGTACTACCCCTATGTGCAGCCAGCCTATACAGCAATGCCTGCAAGCGCAGGCGACACGAACTTCGTATATCGCGGTCTCAAGGTACCTTAACCTGGGCAGTTCTGCACAAACTATACCTTGTTCTCAAGCTTGTGATGAGGCCCACAAGCTGGCAAAAGGACAGGTCCTGAAACCCAGCCGGTGCGGAGAAAATTTAAGATGTAGCGCATCAATGTCAGTACTACCCCTATGTGCAGCCAGCCTATACAGCAATGCCTGCAAGCTTAGGCGACACGAACTTCGTATATCGCGGTCTCAAGGTACCTTAACCTGGGCAGTTCTGCACAAACTATACCTTGTTCTCAAGCTTGTGATGAGGCCCACAAGCTGGCAAAAGGACAGGTCCTGAAACCCAGCCGGTGCGGAGAAAATTTAAGATGTAGCGCATCAATGTCAGTACTACCCCTATGTGCAGCCAGCCTATACAGCAATGCCTGCAAGCACAGGCGACACGAACTTCGTATATCGCGGTCTCAAGGTACCTTAACCTGGGCAGTTCTGCACAAACTATACCTTGTTCTCAAGCTTGTGATGAGGCCCACAAGCTGGCAAAAGGACAGGTCCTGAAACCCAGCCGGTGCGGAGAAAATTTAAGATGTAGCGCATCAATGTCAGTACTACCCCTATGTGCAGCCAGCCTATACAGCAATGCCTGCAAGCGCCCGCGACACGAACTTCGTATATCGCGGTCTCAAGGTACCTTAACCTGGGCAGTTCTGCACAAACTATACCTTGTTCTCAAGCTTGTGATGAGGCCCACAAGCTGGCAAAAGGACAGGTCCTGAAACCCAGCCGGTGCGGAGAAAATTTAAGATGTAGCGCATCAATGTCAGTACTACCCCTATGTGCAGCCAGCCTATACAGCAATGCCTGCAAGCACAGGCGACACGAACTTCGTATATCGCGGTCTCAAGGTACCTTAACCTGGGCAGTTCTGCACAAACTATACCTTGTTCTCAAGCTTGTGATGAGGCCCACAAGCTGGCAAAAGGACAGGTCCTGAAACCCAGCCGGTGCGGAGAAAATTTAAGATGTAGCGCATCAATGTCAGTACTACCCCTATGTGCAGCCAGCCTATACAGCAATGCCTGCAAGCGCAGGCGACACGAACTTCGTATATCGCGGTCTCAAGGTACCTTAACCTGGGCAGTTCTGCACAAACTATACCTTGTTCTCAAGCTTGTGATGAGGCCCACAAGCTGGCAAAAGGACAGGTCCTGAAACCCAGCCGGTGCGGAGAAAATTCAAGATGTAGCGCATCAATGTCAGTACTACCCCTATGTGCAGCCAGCCTATACAGCAATGCCTGCAAGCACAGGCGACACGAACTTCGTATATCGCGGTCTCAAGGTACCTTAACCTGGGCAGTTCTGCACAAACTATACCTTGTTCTCAAGCTTGTGATGAGGCCCACAAGCTGGCAAAAGGACAGGTCCTGAAACCCAGCCGGTGCGGAGAAAATTTAAGATGTAGCGCATCAATGTCAGTACTACCCCTATGTGCAGCCAGCCTATACAGCAATGCCTGCAAGCACAGGCGACACGAACTTCGTATATCGCGGTCTCAAGGTACCTTAACCTGGGCAGTTCTGCACAAACTATACCTTGTTCTCAAGCTTGTGATGAGGCCCACAAGCTGGCAAAAGGACAGGTCCTGAAACCCAGCCGGTGCGGAGAAAATTTAAGATGTAGCGCATCAATGTCAGTACTACCCCTATGTGCAGCCAGCCTATACAGCAATGCCTGCAAGCGCCCGCGACACGAACTTCGTATATCGCGGTCTCAAGGTACCTTAACCTGGGCAGTTCTGCACAAACTATACCTTGTTCTCAAGCTTGTGATGAGGCCCACAAGCTGGCAAAAGGACAGGTCCTGAAACCCAGCCGGTGCGGAGAAAATTTAAGATGTAGCGCATCAATGTCAGTACTACCCCTATGTGCAGCCAGCCTATACAGCAATGCCTGCAAGCGCAGGCGACACGAACTTCGTATATCGCGGTCTCAAGGTACCTTAACCTGGGCAGTTCTGCACAAACTATACCTTGTTCTCAAGCTTGTGATGAGGCCCACAAGCTGGCAAAAGGACAGGTCCTGAAACCCAGCCGGTGCGGAGAAAATTTAAGATGTAGCGCATCAATGTCAGTACTACCCCTATGTGCAGCCAGCCTATACAGCAATGCCTGCAAGGGCAGGCGACACGAACTTCGTATATCGCGGTCTCAAGGTACCTTAACCTGGGCAGTTCTGCACAAACTATACCTTGTTCTCAAGCTTGTGATGAGGCCCACAAGCTGGCAAAAGGACAGGTCCTGAAACCCAGCCGGTGCGGAGAAAATTTAAGATGTAGCGCATCAATGTCAGTACTACCCCTATGTGCAGTCAGCCTATACAGCAATGCCTGCAAGCTTAGGCGACACGAACTTCGTATATCGCGGTTTCAAGGTACCTTTACCTGGGCAGTTCTGCACAAACTATACCTTGTTCTCAAGCTTGTGATGAGGCCCACAAGCTGGCAAAAGGACAGGTCCTGAAACCCAGCCGGTGCGGAGAAAATTCAAGATGTAGCGCATCAATGTCAGTACTACCCCTATGTGCAGCCAGCCTATACAGCAATGCCTGCAAGCACAGGCGACACGAACTTCGTATATCGCGGTCTCAAGGTACCTTAACCTGGGCAGTTCTGCACAAACTATACCTTGTTCTCAAGCTTGTGATGAGGCCCACAAGCTGGCAAAAGGACAGGTCCTGAAACCCAGCCGGTGCGGAGAAAATTTAAGATGTAGCGCATCAATGTCAGTACTACCCCTATGTGCAGCCAGCCTATACAGCAATGCCTGCAAGCGCCGGCGACACGAACTTCGTATATCGCGGTCTCAAGGTACCTTAACCTGGGCAGTTCTGCACAAACTATACCTTGTTCTCAAGCTTGTGATGAGGCCCACAAGCTGGCAAAAGGACAGGTCCTGAAACCCAGCCGGTGCGGAGAAAATTTAAGATGTAGCGCATCAATGTCAGTACTACCCCTATGTGCAGCCAGCCTATACAGCAATGCCTGCAAGCGCAGGCGACACGAACTTCGTATATCGCGGTCTCAAGGTACCTTAACCTGGGCAGTTCTGCACAAACTATACCTTGTTCTCAAGCTTGTGATGAGGCCCACAAGCTGGCAAAAGGACAGGTCCTGAAACCCAGCCGGTGCGGAGAAAATTTAAGATGTAGCGCATCAATGTCAGTACTACCCCTATGTGCAGCCAGCCTATACAGCAATGCCTGCAAGGGCAGGCGACACGAACTTCGTATATCGCGGTCTCAAGGTACCTTAACCTGGGCAGTTCTGCACAAACTATACCTTGTTCTCAAGCTTGTGATGAGGCCCACAAGCTGGCAAAAGGACAGGTCCTGAAACCCAGCCGGTGCGGAGAAAATTTAAGATGTAGCGCATCAATGTCAGTACAACCCTATGTGCAGCCAGCCTATACAGCAATGCCTGCAAGCACAGGCGACACGAACTTCGTATATCGCGGTCTCAAGGTACCTTAACCTGGGCAGTTCTGCACAAACTATACCTTGTTCTCAAGCTTGTGATGAGGCCCACAAGCTGGCAAAAGGACAGGTCCTGAAACCCAGCCGGTGCGGAGAAAATTTAAGATGTAGCGCATCAATGTCAGTACTACCCCTATGTGCAGCCAGCCTATACAGCAATGCCTGCAAGCGCCCGCGACACGAACTTCGTATATCGCGGTCTCAAGGTACCTTAACCTGGGCAGTTCTGCACAAACTATACCTTGTTCTCAAGCTTGTGATGAGGCCCACAAGCTGGCAAAAGGACAGGTCCTGAAACCCAGCCGGTGCGGAGAAAATTTAAGATGTAGCGCATCAATGTCAGTACTACCCTATGTGCAGCCAGCCTATACAGCAATGCCTGCAAGCGCAGGCGACACGAACTTCGTATATCGCGGTCTCAAGGTACCTTAACCTGGGCAGTTCTGCACAAACTATACCTTGTTCTCAAGCTTGTGATGAGGCCCACAAGCTGGCAAAAGGACAGGTCCTGAAACCCAGCCGGTGCGGAGAAAATTTAAGATGTAGCGCATCAATGTCAGTACTACCCCTATGTGCAGCCAGCCTATACAGCAATGCCTGCAAGCACAGGCGACACGAACTTCGTATATCGCGGTCTCAAGGTACCTTAACCTGGGCAGTTCTGCACAAACTATACCTTGTTCTCAAGCTTGTGATGAGGCCCACAAGCTGGCAAAAGGACAGGTCCTGAAACCCAGCCGGTGCGGAGAAAATTTAAGATGTAGCGCATCAATGTCAGTACTACCCCTATGTGCAGCCAGCCTATACAGCAATGCCTGCAAGCGCCCGCGACACGAACTTCGTATATCGCGGTCTCAAGGTACCTTAACCTGGGCAGTTCTGCACAAACTATACCTTGTTCTCAAGCTTGTGATGAGGCCCACAAGCTGGCAAAAGGACAGGTCCTGAAACCCAGCCGGTGCGGAGAAAATTTAAGATGTAGCGCATCAATGTCAGTACTACCCCTATGTGCAGCCAGCCTATACAGCAATGCCTGCAAGCACAGGCGACACGAACTTCGTATATCGCGGTCTCAAGGTACCTTAACCTGGGCAGTTCTGCACAAACTATACCTTGTTCTCAAGCTTGTGATGAGGCCCACAAGCTGGCAAAAGGACAGGTCCTGAAACCCAGCCGGTGCGGAGAAAATTTAAGATGTAGCGCATCAATGTCAGTACTACCCCTATGTGCAGCCAGCCTATACAGCAATGCCTGCAAGCGCCCGCGACACGAACTTCGTATATCGCGGTCTCAAGGTACCTTAACCTGGGCAGTTCTGCACAAACTATACCTTGTTCTCAAGCTTGTGATGAGGCCCACAAGCTGGCAAAAGGACAGGTCCTGAAACCCAGCCGGTGCGGAGAAAATTTAAGATGTAGCGCATCAATGTCAGTACTACCCCTATGTGCAGCCAGCCTATACAGCAATGCCTGCAAGCGCAGGCGACACGAACTTCGTATATCGCGGTCTCAAGGTACCTTAACCTGGGCAGTTCTGCACAAACTATACCTTGTTCTCAAGCTTGTGATGAGGCCCACAAGCTGGCAAAAGGACAGGTCCTGAAACCCAGCCGGTGCGGAGAAAATTTAAGATGTAGCGCATCAATGTCAGTACTACCCCTATGTGCAGCCAGCCTATACAGCAATGCCTGCAAGCGCAGGCGACACGAACTTCGTATATCGCGGTCTCAAGGTACCTTAACCTGGGCAGTTCTGCACAAACTATACCTTGTTCTCAAGCTTGTGATGAGGCCCACAAGCTGGCAAAAGGACAGGTCCTGAAACCCAGCCGGTGCGGAGAAAATTTAAGATGTAGCGCATCAATGTCAGTACTACCCCTATGTGCAGCCAGCCTATACAGCAATGCCTGCAAGCACAGGCGACACGAACTTCGTATATCGCGGTCTCAAGGTACCTTAACCTGGGCAGTTCTGCACAAACTATACCTTGTTCTCAAGCTTGTGATGAGGCCCACAAGCTGGCAAAAGGACAGGTCCTGAAACCCAGCCGGTGCGGAGAAAATTTAAGATGTAGCGCATCAATGTCAGTACTACCCCTATGTGCAGCCAGCCTATACAGCAATGCCTGCAAGCGCCCGCGACACGAACTTCGTATATCGCGGTCTCAAGGTACCTTAACCTGGGCAGTTCTGCACAAACTATACCTTGTTCTCAAGCTTGTGATGAGGCCCACAAGCTGGCAAAAGGACAGGTCCTGAAACCCAGCCGGTGCGGAGAAAATTTAAGATGTAGCGCATCAATGTCAGTACTACCCCTATGTGCAGCCAGCCTATACAGCAATGCCTGCAAGCGCAGGCGACACGAACTTCGTATATCGCGGTCTCAAGGTACCTTAACCTGGGCAGTTCTGCACAAACTATACCTTGTTCTCAAGCTTGTGATGAGGCCCACAAGCTGGCAAAAGGACAGGTCCTGAAACCCAGCCGGTGCGGAGAAAATTTAAGATGTAGCGCATCAATGTCAGTACTACCCCTATGTGCAGCCAGCCTATACAGCAATGCCTGCAAGCACAGGCGACACGAACTTCGTATATCGCGGTCTCAAGGTACCTTAACCTGGGCAGTTCTGCACAAACTATACCTTGTTCTCAAGCTTGTGATGAGGCCCACAAGCTGGCAAAAGGACAGGTCCTGAAACCCAGCCGGTGCGGAGAAAATTTAAGATGTAGCGCATCAATGTCAGTACTACCCCTATGTGCAGCCAGCCTATACAGCAATGCCTGCAAGCGCAGGCGACACGAACTTCGTATATCGCGGTCTCAAGGTACCTTAACCTGGGCAGTTCTGCACAAACTATACCTTGTTCTCAAGCTTGTGATGAGGCCCACAAGCTGGCAAAAGGACAGGTCCTGAAACCCAGCCGGTGCGGAGAAAATTTAAGATGTAGCGCATCAATGTCAGTACTACCCCTATGTGCAGCCAGCCTATACAGCAATGCCTGCAAGCGCCCGCGACACGAACTTCGTATATCGCGGTCTCAAGGTACCTTAACCTGGGCAGTTCTGCACAAACTATACCTTGTTCTCAAGCTTGTGATGAGGCCCACAAGCTGGCAAAAGGACAGGTCCTGAAACCCAGCCGGTGCGGAGAAAATTTAAGATGTAGCGCATCAATGTCAGTACTACCCCTATGTGCAGCCAGCCTATACAGCAATGCCTGCAAGCGCAGGCGACACGAACTTCGTATATCGCGGTCTCAAGGTACCTTAACCTGGGCAGTTCTGCACAAACTATACCTTGTTCTCAAGCTTGTGATGAGGCCCACAAGCTGGCAAAAGGACAGGTCCTGAAACCCAGCCGGTGCGGAGAAAATTTAAGATGTAGCGCATCAATGTCAGTACTACCCCTATGTGCAGCCAGCCTATACAGCAATGCCTGCAAGCGCAGGCGACACGAACTTCGTATATCGCGGTCTCAAGGTACCTTAACCTGGGCAGTTCTGCACAAACTATACCTTGTTCTCAAGCTTGTGATGAGGCCCACAAGCTGGCAAAAGGACAGGTCCTGAAACCCAGCCGGTGCGGAGAAAATTTAAGATGTAGCGCATCAATGTCAGTACTACCCCTATGTGCAGCCAGCCTATACAGCAATGCCTGCAAGCGCAGGCGACACGAACTTCGTATATCGCGGTCTCAAGGTACCTTAACCTGGGCAGTTCTGCACAAACTATACCTTGTTCTCAAGCTTGTGATGAGGCCCACAAGCTGGCAAAAGGACAGGTCCTGAAACCCAGCCGGTGCGGAGAAAATTTAAGATGTAGCGCATCAATGTCAGTACTACCCTATGTGCAGCCAGCCTATACAGCAATGCCTGCAAGCGCAGGCGACACGAACTTCGTATATCGCGGTCTCAAGGTACCTTAACCTGGGCAGTTCTGCACAAACTATACCTTGTTCTCAAGCTTGTGATGAGGCCCACAAGCTGGCAAAAGGACAGGTCCTGAAACCCAGCCGGTGCGGAGAAAATTTAAGATGTAGCGCATCAATGTCAGTACTACCCCTATGTGCAGCCAGCCTATACAGCAATGCCTGCAAGCGCAGGCGACACGAACTTCGTATATCGCGGTCTCAAGGTACCTTAACCTGGGCAGTTCTGCACAAACTATACCTTGTTCTCAAGCTTGTGATGAGGCCCACAAGCTGGCAAAAGGACAGGTCCTGAAACCCAGCCGGTGCGGAGAAAATTTAAGATGTAGCGCATCAATGTCAGTACTACCCCTATGTGCAGCCAGCCTATACAGCAATGCCTGCAAGCGCAGGCGACACGAACTTCGTATATCGCGGTCTCAAGGTACCTTAACCTGGGCAGTTCTGCACAAACTATACCTTGTTCTCAAGCTTGTGATGAGGCCCACAAGCTGGCAAAAGGACAGGTCCTGAAACCCAGCCGGTGCGGAGAAAATTTAAGATGTAGCGCATCAATGTCAGTACTACCCCTATGTGCAGCCAGCCTATACAGCAATGCCTGCAAGCACAGGCGACACGAACTTCGTATATCGCGGTCTCAAGGTACCTTAACCTGGGCAGTTCTGCACAAACTATACCTTGTTCTCAAGCTTGTGATGAGGCCCACAAGCTGGCAAAAGGACAGGTCCTGAAACCCAGCCGGTGCGGAGAAAATTTAAGATGTAGCGCATCAATGTCAGTACTACCCCTATGTGCAGCCAGCCTATACAGCAATGCCTGCAAGCGCCCGCGACACGAACTTCGTATATCGCGGTCTCAAGGTACCTTAACCTGGGCAGTTCTGCACAAACTATACCTTGTTCTCAAGCTTGTGATGAGGCCCACAAGCTGGCAAAAGGACAGGTCCTGAAACCCAGCCGGTGCGGAGAAAATTTAAGATGTAGCGCATCAATGTCAGTACTACCCCTATGTGCAGCCAGCCTATACAGCAATGCCTGCAAGCGCAGGCGACACGAACTTCGTATATCGCGGTCTCAAGGTACCTTAACCTGGGCAGTTCTGCACAAACTATACCTTGTTCTCAAGCTTGTGATGAGGCCCACAAGCTGGCAAAAGGACAGGTCCTGAAACCCAGCCGGTGCGGAGAAAATTTAAGATGTAGCGCATCAATGTCAGTACTACCCCTATGTGCAGTCAGCCTATACAGCAATGCCTGCAAGGGCAGGCGACACGAACTTCGTATATCGCGATCTCAAGGTACCTTAACCTGGGCAGTTCTGCACAAACTATACCTTGTTCTCAAGCTTGTGATGAGGCCCACAAGCTGGCAAAAGGACAGGTCCTGAAACCCAGCCGGTGCGGAGAAAATTTAAGATGTAGCGCATCAATGTCAGTACTACCCCTATGTGCAGCCAGCCTATACAGCAATGCCTGCAAGCACAGGCGACACGAACTTCGTATATCGCGGTCTCAAGGTACCTTAACCTGGGCAGTTCTGCACAAACTATACCTTGTTCTCAAGCTTGTGATGAGGCCCACAAGCTGGCAAAAGGACAGGTCCTGAAACCCAGCCGGTGCGGAGAAAATTTAAGATGTAGCGCATCAATGTCAGTACTACCCCTATGTGCAGCCAGCCTATACAGCAATGCCTGCAAGCGCAGGCGACACGAACTTCGTATATCGCGGTCTCAAGGTACCTTAACCTGGGCAGTTCTGCACAAACTATACCTTGTTCTCAAGCTTGTGATGAGGCCCACAAGCTGGCAAAAGGACAGGTCCTGAAACCCAGCCGGTGCGGAGAAAATTTAAGATGTAGCGCATCAATGTCAGTACTACCCCTATGTGCAGCCAGCCTATACAGCAATGCCTGCAAGCGCAGGCGACACGAACTTCGTATATCGCGGTCTCAAGGTACCTTAACCTGGGCAGTTCTGCACAAACTATACCTTGTTCTCAAGCTTGTGATGAGGCCCACAAGCTGGCAAAAGGACAGGTCCTGAAACCCAGCCGGTGCGGAGAAAATTTAAGATGTAGCGCATCAATGTCAGTACTACCCCTATGTGCAGCCAGCCTATACAGCAATGCCTGCAAGCGCAGGCGACACGAACTTCGTATATCGCGGTCTCAAGGTACCTTAACCTGGGCAGTTCTGCACAAACTATACCTTGTTCTCAAGCTTGTGATGAGGCCCACAAGCTGGCAAAAGGACAGGTCCTGAAACCCAGCCGGTGCGGAGAAAATTTAAGATGTAGCGCATCAATGTCAGTACTACCCCTATGTGCAGCCAGCCTATACAGCAATGCCTGCAAGCGCAGGCGACACGAACTTCGTATATCGCGGTCTCAAGGTACCTTAACCTGGGCAGTTCTGCACAAACTATACCTTGTTCTCAAGCTTGTGATGAGGCCCACAAGCTGGCAAAAGGACAGGTCCTGAAACCCAGCCGGTGCGGAGAAAATTTAAGATGTAGCGCATCAATGTCAGTACTACCCCTATGTGCAGCCAGCCTATACAGCAATGCCTGCAAGCGCAGGCGACACGAACTTCGTATATCGCGGTCTCAAGGTACCTTAACCTGGGCAGTTCTGCACAAACTATACCTTGTTCTCAAGCTTGTGATGAGGCCCACAAGCTGGCAAAAGGACAGGTCCTGAAACCCAGCCGGTGCGGAGAAAATTTAAGATGTAGCGCATCAATGTCAGTACTACCCCTATGTGCAGCCAGCCTATACAGCAATGCCTGCAAGCACAGGCGACACGAACTTCGTATATCGCGGTCTCAAGGTACCTTAACCTGGGCAGTTCTGCACAAACTATACCTTGTTCTCAAGCTTGTGATGAGGCCCACAAGCTGGCAAAAGGACAGGTCCTGAAACCCAGCCGGTGCGGAGAAAATTTAAGATGTAGCGCATCAATGTCAGTACTACCCCTATGTGCAGCCAGCCTATACAGCAATGCCTGCAAGCGCCCGCGACACGAACTTCGTATATCGCGGTCTCAAGGTACCTTAACCTGGGCAGTTCTGCACAAACTATACCTTGTTCTCAAGCTTGTGATGAGGCCCACAAGCTGGCAAAAGGACAGGTCCTGAAACCCAGCCGGTGCGGAGAAAATTTAAGATGTAGCGCATCAATGTCAGTACTACCCCTATGTGCAGTCAGCCTATACAGCAATGCCTGCAAGGGCAGGCGACACGAACTTCGTATATCGCGGTCTCAAGGTACCTTAACCTGGGCAGTTCTGCACAAACTATACCTTGTTCTCAAGCTTGTGATGAGGCCCACAAGCTGGCAAAAGGACAGGTCCTGAAACCCAGCCGGTGCGGAGAAAATTTAAGATGTAGCGCATCAATGTCAGTACTACCCCTATGTGCAGCCAGCCTATACAGCAATGCCTGCAAGCTTAGGCGACACGAACTTCGTATATCGCGGTCTCAAGGTACCTTAACCTGGGCAGTTCTGCACAAACTATACCTTGTTCTCAAGCTTGTGATGAGGCCCACAAGCTGGCAAAAGGACAGGTCCTGAAACCCAGCCGGTGCGGAGAAAATTCAAGATGTAGCGCATCAATGTCAGTACTACCCCTATGTGCAGCCAGCCTATACAGCAATGCCTGCAAGCACAGGCGACACGAACTTCGTATATCGCGGTCTCAAGGTACCTTAACCTGGGCAGTTCTGCACAAACTATACCTTGTTCTCAAGCTTGTGATGAGGCCCACAAGCTGGCAAAAGGACAGGTCCTGAAACCCAGCCGGTGCGGAGAAAATTTAAGATGTAGCGCATCAATGTCAGTACTACCCCTATGTGCAGCCAGCCTATACAGCAATGCCTGCAAGCGCCCGCGACACGAACTTCGTATATCGCGGTCTCAAGGTACCTTAACCTGGGCAGTTCTGCACAAACTATACCTTGTTCTCAAGCTTGTGATGAGGCCCACAAGCTGGCAAAAGGACAGGTCCTGAAACCCAGCCGGTGCGGAGAAAATTTAAGATGTAGCGCATCAATGTCAGTACTACCCCTATGTGCAGCCAGCCTATACAGCAATGCCTGCAAGCGCAGGCGACACGAACTTCGTATATCGCGGTCTCAAGGTACCTTAACCTGGGCAGTTCTGCACAAACTATACCTTGTTCTCAAGCTTGTGATGAGGCCCACAAGCTGGCAAAAGGACAGGTCCTGAAACCCAGCCGGTGCGGAGAAAATTCAAGATGTAGCGCATCAATGTCAGTACTACCCCTATGTGCAGTCAGCCTATACAGCAATGCCTGCAAGGGCAGGCGACACGAACTTCGTATATCGCGATCTCAAGGTACCTTAACCTGGGCAGTTCTGCACAAACTATACCTTGTTCTCAAGCTTGTGATGAGGCCCACAAGCTGGCAAAAGGACAGGTCCTGAAACCCAGCCGGTGCGGAGAAAATTTAAGATGTAGCGCATCAATGTCAGTACTACCCCTATGTGCAGCCAGCCTATACAGCAATGCCTGCAAGCGCAGGCGACACGAACTTCGTATATCGCGGTCTCAAGGTACCTTAACCTGGGCAGTTCTGCACAAACTATACCTTGTTCTCAAGCTTGTGATGAGGCCCACAAGCTGGCAAAAGGACAGGTCCTGAAACCCAGCCGGTGCGGAGAAAATTTAAGATGTAGCGCATCAATGTCAGTACTACCCCTATGTGCAGCCAGCCTATACAGCAATGCCTGCAAGCGCAGGCGACACGAACTTCGTATATCGCGGTCTCAAGGTACCTTAACCTGGGCAGTTCTGCACAAACTATACCTTGTTCTCAAGCTTGTGATGAGGCCCACAAGCTGGCAAAAGGACAGGTCCTGAAACCCAGCCGGTGCGGAGAAAATTTAAGATGTAGCGCATCAATGTCAGTACTACCCCTATGTGCAGCCAGCCTATACAGCAATGCCTGCAAGCGCACGCGACACGAACTTCGTATATCGCGGTCTCAAGGTACCTTAACCTGGGCAGTTCTGCACAAACTATACCTTGTTCTCAAGCTTGTGATGAGGCCCACAAGCTGGCAAAAGGACAGGTCCTGAAACCCAGCCGGTGCGGAGAAAATTTAAGATGTAGCGCATCAATGTCAGTACTACCCCTATGTGCAGCCAGCCTATACAGCAATGCCTGCAAGCGCAGGCGACACGAACTTCGTATATCGCGGTCTCAAGGTACCTTAACCTGGGCAGTTCTGCACAAACTATACCTTGTTCTCAAGCTTGTGATGAGGCCCACAAGCTGGCAAAAGGACAGGTCCTGAAACCCAGCCGGTGCGGAGAAAATTTAAGATGTAGCGCATCAATGTCAGTACTACCCCTATGTGCAGCCAGCCTATACAGCAATGCCTGCAAGCACAGGCGACACGAACTTCGTATATCGCGGTCTCAAGGTACCTTAACCTGGGCAGTTCTGCACAAACTATACCTTGTTCTCAAGCTTGTGATGAGGCCCACAAGCTGGCAAAAGGACAGGTCCTGAAACCCAGCCGGTGCGGAGAAAATTTAAGATGTAGCGCATCAATGTCAGTACTACCCCTATGTGCAGCCAGCCTATACAGCAATGCCTGCAAGCGCCCGCGACACGAACTTCGTATATCGCGGTCTCAAGGTACCTTAACCTGGGCAGTTCTGCACAAACTATACCTTGTTCTCAAGCTTGTGATGAGGCCCACAAGCTGGCAAAAGGACAGGTCCTGAAACCCAGCCGGTGCGGAGAAAATTTAAGATGTAGCGCATCAATGTCAGTACTACCCCTATGTGCAGCCAGCCTATACAGCAATGCCTGCAAGCGCAGGCGACACGAACTTCGTATATCGCGGTCTCAAGGTACCTTAACCTGGGCAGTTCTGCACAAACTATACCTTGTTCTCAAGCTTGTGATGAGGCCCACAAGCTGGCAAAAGGACAGGTCCTGAAACCCAGCCGGTGCGGAGAAAATTTAAGATGTAGCGCATCAATGTCAGTACTACCCCTATGTGCAGCCAGCCTATACAGCAATGCCTGCAAGCGCCCGCGACACGAACTTCGTATATCGCGGTCTCAAGGTACCTTAACCTGGGCAGTTCTGCACAAACTATACCTTGTTCTCAAGCTTGTGATGAGGCCCACAAGCTGGCAAAAGGACAGGTCCTGAAACCCAGCCGGTGCGGAGAAAATTTAAGATGTAGCGCATCAATGTCAGTACTACCCCTATGTGCAGCCAGCCTATACAGCAATGCCTGCAAGCACAGGCGACACGAACTTCGTATATCGCGGTCTCAAGGTACCTTAACCTGGGCAGTTCTGCACAAACTATACCTTGTTCTCAAGCTTGTGATGAGGCCCACAAGCTGGCAAAAGGACAGGTCCTGAAACCCAGCCGGTGCGGAGAAAATTTAAGATGTAGCGCATCAATGTCAGTACTACCCCTATGTGCAGCCAGCCTATACAGCAATGCCTGCAAGCGCAGGCGACACGAACTTCGTATATCGCGGTCTCAAGGTACCTTAACCTGGGCAGTTCTGCACAAACTATACCTTGTTCTCAAGCTTGTGATGAGGCCCACAAGCTGGCAAAAGGACAGGTCCTGAAACCCAGCCGGTGCGGAGAAAATTTAAGATGTAGCGCATCAATGTCAGTACTACCCCTATGTGCAGCCAGCCTATACAGCAATGCCTGCAAGCGCAGGCGACACGAACTTCGTATATCGCGGTCTCAAGGTACCTTAACCTGGGCAGTTCTGCACAAACTATACCTTGTTCTCAAGCTTGTGATGAGGCCCACAAGCTGGCAAAAGGACAGGTCCTGAAACCCAGCCGGTGCGGAGAAAATTTAAGATGTAGCGCATCAATGTCAGTACTACCCCTATGTGCAGCCAGCCTATACAGCAATGCCTGCAAGCGCAGGCGACACGAACTTCGTATATCGCGGTCTCAAGGTACCTTAACCTGGGCAGTTCTGCACAAACTATACCTTGTTCTCAAGCTTGTGATGAGGCCCACAAGCTGGCAAAAGGACAGGTCCTGAAACCCAGCCGGTGCGGAGAAAATTCAAGATGTAGCGCATCAATGTCAGTACTACCCCTATGTGCAGCCAGCCTATACAGCAATGCCTGCAAGGGCAGGCGACACGAACTTCGTATATCGCGGTCTCAAGGTACCTTAACCTGGGCAGTTCTGCACAAACTATACCTTGTTCTCAAGCTTGTGATGAGGCCCACAAGCTGGCAAAAGGACAGGTCCTGAAACCCAGCCGGTGCGGAGAAAATTTAAGATGTAGCGCATCAATGTCAGTACTACCCCTATGTGCAGCCAGCCTATACAGCAATGCCTGCAAGCGCAGGCGACACGAACTTCGTATATCGCGGTCTCAAGGTACCTTAACCTGGGCAGTTCTGCACAAACTATACCTTGTTCTCAAGCTTGTGATGAGGCCCACAAGCTGGCAAAAGGACAGGTCCTGAAACCCAGCCGGTGCGGAGAAAATTTAAGATGTAGCGCATCAATGTCAGTACTACCCCTATGTGCAGCCAGCCTATACAGCAATGCCTGCAAGCGCAGGCGACACGAACTTCGTATATCGCGGTCTCAAGGTACCTTAACCTGGGCAGTTCTGCACAAACTATACCTTGTTCTCAAGCTTGTGATGAGGCCCACAAGCTGGCAAAAGGACAGGTCCTGAAACCCAGCCGGTGCGGAGAAAATTTAAGATGTAGCGCATCAATGTCAGTACTACCCCTATGTGCAGCCAGCCTATACAGCAATGCCTGCAAGCGCAGGCGACACGAACTTCGTATATCGCGGTCTCAAGGTACCTTAACCTGGGCAGTTCTGCACAAACTATACCTTGTTCTCAAGCTTGTGATGAGGCCCACAAGCTGGCAAAAGGACAGGTCCTGAAACCCAGCCGGTGCGGAGAAAATTTAAGATGTAGCGCATCAATGTCAGTACTACCCCTATGTGCAGCCAGCCTATACAGCAATGCCTGCAAGCTTAGGCGACACGAACTTCGTATATCGCGGTCTCAAGGTACCTTAACCTGGGCAGTTCTGCACAAACTATACCTTGTTCTCAAGCTTGTGATGAGGCCCACAAGCTGGCAAAAGGACAGGTCCTGAAACCCAGCCGGTGCGGAGAAAATTCAAGATGTAGCGCATCAATGTCAGTACTACCCCTATGTGCAGCCAGCCTATACAGCAATGCCTGCAAGCACAGGCGACACGAACTTCGTATATCGCGGTCTCAAGGTACCTTAACCTGGGCAGTTCTGCACAAACTATACCTTGTTCTCAAGCTTGTGATGAGGCCCACAAGCTGGCAAAAGGACAGGTCCTGAAACCCAGCCGGTGCGGAGAAAATTTAAGATGTAGCGCATCAATGTCAGTACTACCCCTATGTGCAGCCAGCCTATACAGCAATGCCTGCAAGCGCCCGCGACACGAACTTCGTATATCGCGGTCTCAAGGTACCTTAACCTGGGCAGTTCTGCACAAACTATACCTTGTTCTCAAGCTTGTGATGAGGCCCACAAGCTGGCAAAAGGACAGGTCCTGAAACCCAGCCGGTGCGGAGAAAATTTAAGATGTAGCGCATCAATGTCAGTACTACCCCTATGTGCAGCCAGCCTATACAGCAATGCCTGCAAGCGCAGGCGACACGAACTTCGTATATCGCGGTCTCAAGGTACCTTAACCTGGGCAGTTCTGCACAAACTATACCTTGTTCTCAAGCTTGTGATGAGGCCCACAAGCTGGCAAAAGGACAGGTCCTGAAACCCAGCCGGTGCGGAGAAAATTTAAGATGTAGCGCATCAATGTCAGTACTACCCCTATGTGCAGCCAGCCTATACAGCAATGCCTGCAAGCGCAGGCGACACGAACTTCGTATATCGCGGTCTCAAGGTACCTTAACCTGGGCAGTTCTGCACAAACTATACCTTGTTCTCAAGCTTGTGATGAGGCCCACAAGCTGGCAAAAGGACAGGTCCTGAAACCCAGCCGGTGCGGAGAAAATTTAAGATGTAGCGCATCAATGTCAGTACTACCCCTATGTGCAGCCAGCCTATACAGCAATGCCTGCAAGCGCAGGCGACACGAACTTCGTATATCGCGGTCTCAAGGTACCTTAACCTGGGCAGTTCTGCACAAACTATACCTTGTTCTCAAGCTTGTGATGAGGCCCACAAGCTGGCAAAAGGACAGGTCCTGAAACCCAGCCGGTGCGGAGAAAATTCAAGATGTAGCGCATCAATGTCAGTACTACCCCTATGTGCAGCCAGCCTATACAGCAATGCCTGCAAGCGCAGGCGACACGAACTTCGTATATCGCGGTCTCAAGGTACCTTAACCTGGGCAGTTCTGCACAAACTATACCTTGTTCTCAAGCTTGTGATGAGGCCCACAAGCTGGCAAAAGGACAGGTCCTGAAACCCAGCCGGTGCGGAGAAAATTTAAGATGTAGCGCATCAATGTCAGTACTACCCCTATGTGCAGCCAGCCTATACAGCAATGCCTGCAAGCGCCCGCGACACGAACTTCGTATATCGCGGTCTCAAGGTACCTTAACCTGGGCAGTTCTGCACAAACTATACCTTGTTCTCAAGCTTGTGATGAGGCCCACAAGCTGGCAAAAGGACAGGTCCTGAAACCCAGCCGGTGCGGAGAAAATTTAAGATGTAGCGCATCAATGTCAGTACTACCCCTATGTGCAGCCAGCCTATACAGCAATGCCTGCAAGCTTAGGCGACACGAACTTCGTATATCGCGGTCTCAAGGTACCTTAACCTGGGCAGTTCTGCACAAACTATACCTTGTTCTCAAGCTTGTGATGAGGCCCACAAGCTGGCAAAAGGACAGGTCCTGAAACCCAGCCGGTGCGGAGAAAATTTAAGATGTAGCGCATCAATGTCAGTACTACCCCTATGTGCAGCCAGCCTATACAGCAATGCCTGCAAGCGCAGGCGACACGAACTTCGTATATCGCGGTCTCAAGGTACCTTAACCTGGGCAGTTCTGCACAAACTATACCTTGTTCTCAAGCTTGTGATGAGGCCCACAAGCTGGCAAAAGGACAGGTCCTGAAACCCAGCCGGTGCGGAGAAAATTTAAGATGTAGCGCATCAATGTCAGTACTACCCCTATGTGCAGCCAGCCTATACAGCAATGCCTGCAAGCACAGGCGACACGAACTTCGTATATCGCGGTCTCAAGGTACCTTAACCTGGGCAGTTCTGCACAAACTATACCTTGTTCTCAAGCTTGTGATGAGGCCCACAAGCTGGCAAAAGGACAGGTCCTGAAACCCAGCCGGTGCGGAGAAAATTTAAGATGTAGCGCATCAATGTCAGTACTACCCCTATGTGCAGCCAGCCTATACAGCAATGCCTGCAAGCGCCCGCGACACGAACTTCGTATATCGCGGTCTCAAGGTACCTTAACCTGGGCAGTTCTGCACAAACTATACCTTGTTCTCAAGCTTGTGATGAGGCCCACAAGCTGGCAAAAGGACAGGTCCTGAAACCCAGCCGGTGCGGAGAAAATTTAAGATGTAGCGCATCAATGTCAGTACTACCCTATGTGCAGCCAGCCTATACAGCAATGCCTGCAAGCGCAGGCGACACGAACTTCGTATATCGCGGTCTCAAGGTACCTTAACCTGGGCAGTTCTGCACAAACTATACCTTGTTCTCAAGCTTGTGATGAGGCCCACAAGCTGGCAAAAGGACAGGTCCTGAAACCCAGCCGGTGCGGAGAAAATTTAAGATGTAGCGCATCAATGTCAGTACTACCCCTATGTGCAGCCAGCCTATACAGCAATGCCTGCAAGCGCAGGCGACACGAACTTCGTATATCGCGGTCTCAAGGTACCTTAACCTGGGCAGTTCTGCACAAACTATACCTTGTTCTCAAGCTTGTGATGAGGCCCACAAGCTGGCAAAAGGACAGGTCCTGAAACCCAGCCGGTGCGGAGAAAATTCAAGATGTAGCGCATCAATGTCAGTACTACCCCTATGTGCAGTCAGCCTATACAGCAATGCCTGCAAGGGCAGGCGACACGAACTTCGTATATCGCGATCTCAAGGTACCTTAACCTGGGCAGTTCTGCACAAACTATACCTTGTTCTCAAGCTTGTGATGAGGCCCACAAGCTGGCAAAAGGACAGGTCCTGAAACCCAGCCGGTGCGGAGAAAATTTAAGATGTAGCGCATCAATGTCAGTACTACCCCTATGTGCAGCCAGCCTATACAGCAATGCCTGCAAGCGCCCGCGACACGAACTTCGTATATCGCGGTCTCAAGGTACCTTAACCTGGGCAGTTCTGCACAAACTATACCTTGTTCTCAAGCTTGTGATGAGGCCCACAAGCTGGCAAAAGGACAGGTCCTGAAACCCAGCCGGTGCGGAGAAAATTCAAGATGTAGCGCATCAATGTCAGTACTACCCCTATGTGCAGTCAGCCTATACAGCAATGCCTGCAAGCTTAGGCGACACGAACTTCGTATATCGCGGTTTCAAGGTACCTTTACCTGGGCAGTTCTGCACAAACTATACCTTGTTCTCAAGCTTGTGATGAGGCCCACAAGCTGGCAAAAGGACAGGTCCTGAAACCCAGCCGGTGCGGAGAAAATTCAAGATGTAGCGCATCAATGTCAGTACTACCCCTATGTGCAGCCAGCCTATACAGCAATGCCTGCAAGCACAGGCGACACGAACTTCGTATATCGCGGTCTCAAGGTACCTTAACCTGGGCAGTTCTGCACAAACTATACCTTGTTCTCAAGCTTGTGATGAGGCCCACAAGCTGGCAAAAGGACAGGTCCTGAAACCCAGCCGGTGCGGAGAAAATTTAAGATGTAGCGCATCAATGTCAGTACTACCCCTATGTGCAGCCAGCCTATACAGCAATGCCTGCAAGCGCAGGCGACACGAACTTCGTATATCGCGGTCTCAAGGTACCTTAACCTGGGCAGTTCTGCACAAACTATACCTTGTTCTCAAGCTTGTGATGAGGCCCACAAGCTGGCAAAAGGACAGGTCCTGAAACCCAGCCGGTGCGGAGAAAATTCAAGATGTAGCGCATCAATGTCAGTACTACCCCTATGTGCAGTCAGCCTATACAGCAATGCCTGCAAGGGCAGGCGACACGAACTTCGTATATCGCGATCTCAAGGTACCTTAACCTGGGCAGTTCTGCACAAACTATACCTTGTTCTCAAGCTTGTGATGAGGCCCACAAGCTGGCAAAAGGACAGGTCCTGAAACCCAGCCGGTGCGGAGAAAATTTAAGATGTAGCGCATCAATGTCAGTACTACCCCTATGTGCAGCCAGCCTATACAGCAATGCCTGCAAGCGCCCGCGACACGAACTTCGTATATCGCGGTCTCAAGGTACCTTAACCTGGGCAGTTCTGCACAAACTATACCTTGTTCTCAAGCTTGTGATGAGGCCCACAAGCTGGCAAAAGGACAGGTCCTGAAACCCAGCCGGTGCGGAGAAAATTCAAGATGTAGCGCATCAATGTCAGTACTACCCTATGTGCAGTCAGCCTATACAGCAATGCCTGCAAGCTTAGGCGACACGAACTTCGTATATCGCGGTTTCAAGGTACCTTTACCTGGGCAGTTCTGCACAAACTATACCTTGTTCTCAAGCTTGTGATGAGGCCCACAAGCTGGCAAAAGGACAGGTCCTGAAACCCAGCCGGTGCGGAGAAAATTCAAGATGTAGCGCATCAATGTCAGTACTACCCCTATGTGCAGCCAGCCTATACAGCAATGCCTGCAAGCACAGGCGACACGAACTTCGTATATCGCGGTCTCAAGGTACCTTAACCTGGGCAGTTCTGCACAAACTATACCTTGTTCTCAAGCTTGTGATGAGGCCCACAAGCTGGCAAAAGGACAGGTCCTGAAACCCAGCCGGTGCGGAGAAAATTTAAGATGTAGCGCATCAATGTCAGTACTACCCCTATGTGCAGCCAGCCTATACAGCAATGCCTGCAAGCGCAGGCGACACGAACTTCGTATATCGCGGTCTCAAGGTACCTTAACCTGGGCAGTTCTGCACAAACTATACCTTGTTCTCAAGCTTGTGATGAGGCCCACAAGCTGGCAAAAGGACAGGTCCTGAAACCCAGCCGGTGCGGAGAAAATTCAAGATGTAGCGCATCAATGTCAGTACTACCCCTATGTGCAGCCAGCCTATACAGCAATGCCTGCAAGCGCCCGCGACACGAACTTCGTATATCGCGGTCTCAAGGTACCTTAACCTGGGCAGTTCTGCACAAACTATACCTTGTTCTCAAGCTTGTGATGAGGCCCACAAGCTGGCAAAAGGACAGGTCCTGAAACCCAGCCGGTGCGGAGAAAATTTAAGATGTAGCGCATCAATGTCAGTACTACCCCTATGTGCAGCCAGCCTATACAGCAATGCCTGCAAGCGCAGGCGACACGAACTTCGTATATCGCGGTCTCAAGGTACCTTAACCTGGGCAGTTCTGCACAAACTATACCTTGTTCTCAAGCTTGTGATGAGGCCCACAAGCTGGCAAAAGGACAGGTCCTGAAACCCAGCCGGTGCGGAGAAAATTTAAGATGTAGCGCATCAATGTCAGTACTACCCCTATGTGCAGCCAGCCTATACAGCAATGCCTGCAAGCGCCCGCGACACGAACTTCGTATATCGCGGTCTCAAGGTACCTTAACCTGGGCAGTTCTGCACAAACTATACCTTGTTCTCAAGCTTGTGATGAGGCCCACAAGCTGGCAAAAGGACAGGTCCTGAAACCCAGCCGGTGCGGAGAAAATTTAAGATGTAGCGCATCAATGTCAGTACTACCCCTATGTGCAGTCAGCCTATACAGCAATGCCTGCAAGCGCAGGCGACACGAACTTCGTATATCGCGGTCTCAAGGTACCTTAACCTGGGCAGTTCTGCACAAACTATACCTTGTTCTCAAGCTTGTGATGAGGCCCACAAGCTGGCAAAAGGACAGGTCCTGAAACCCAGCCGGTGCGGAGAAAATTTAAGATGTAGCGCATCAATGTCAGTACTACCCCTATGTGCAGCCAGCCTATACAGCAATGCCTGCAAGCGCCCGCGACACGAACTTCGTATATCGCGGTCTCAAGGTACCTTAACCTGGGCAGTTCTGCACAAACTATACCTTGTTCTCAAGCTTGTGATGAGGCCCACAAGCTGGCAAAAGGACAGGTCCTGAAACCCAGCCGGTGCGGAGAAAATTCAAGATGTAGCGCATCAATGTCAGTACTACCCCTATGTGCAGCCAGCCTATACAGCAATGCCTGCAAGCGCAGGCGACACGAACTTCGTATATCGCGGTCTCAAGGTACCTTAACCTGGGCAGTTCTGCACAAACTATACCTTGTTCTCAAGCTTGTGATGAGGCCCACAAGCTGGCAAAAGGACAGGTCCTGAAACCCAGCCGGTGCGGAGAAAATTCAAGATGTAGCGCATCAATGTCAGTACTACCCCTATGTGCAGCCAGCCTATACAGCAATGCCTGCAAGCGCAGGCGACACGAACTTCGTATATCGCGGTCTCAAGGTACCTTAACCTGGGCAGTTCTGCACAAACTATACCTTGTTCTCAAGCTTGTGATGAGGCCCACAAGCTGGCAAAAGGACAGGTCCTGAAACCCAGCCGGTGCGGAGAAAATTTAAGATGTAGCGCATCAATGTCAGTACTACCCCTATGTGCAGCCAGCCTATACAGCAATGCCTGCAAGCGCCCGCGACACGAACTTCGTATATCGCGGTCTCAAGGTACCTTAACCTGGGCAGTTCTGCACAAACTATACCTTGTTCTCAAGCTTGTGATGAGGCCCACAAGCTGGCAAAAGGACAGGTCCTGAAACCCAGCCGGTGCGGAGAAAATTCAAGATGTAGCGCATCAATGTCAGTACTACCCCTATGTGCAGCCAGCCTATACAGCAATGCCTGCAAGCGCCCGCGACACGAACTTCGTATATCGCGGTCTCAAGGTACCTTAACCTGGGCAGTTCTGCACAAACTATTGTGCCATCCTACATGTCCAAAATGTCCTGTTCCAATTGAATACACGGGTTAAGGGACTCTCAAAGTGTATTCTATTTGCGCCCTGAATGAATCGGTATTGCAACAGAGTCAGCCCAATTAAAATTTATTGATAATTACGATACAAAAGACCGGTTTTCCAAATAACATACGGATATCCCATTTTGAAATGATTTTGTACCATCCTAACTGTCCAAAATGTCCCGTTCCAATTGCATACACGGGTTAAGGGACATCCAAAGTGTATTGTATTCGCGCCCCGAATAATTGGGTATTGAAACAGAGTCAGCCCAATTAAATTAATCCGACAATTGATAATTACGATACGAAAGACCGGTTTTCCAAAGAACATACGGATATCCCATTTTGAAATGATTTTGTACCATCCTAAATGTCCGAAATGTCCCGTTCCAATTGCATACACGGGTTAAGGGACATCCAAAGTGTATTGTGTTCGCGCCCCGAATAAATCGGTATTGAAACAGAGTCAGCCCAATTAAATTAATCCAACGATTGATAATTACGAAACAAAACAGCCGTTTTCCAAAGAAAATTCGGAAGTCCCATTTTGAAATGATTTTGTACCATCCTAAATGTCCGAAATGTCCCGTTTCAATTGCAAACACGGGTTAAGGGACATCCAAAGTGTATTCTATTTGCGCCCCGATTAAATCAGTATTGAAACAGAGTCAGCCCAATTAATTTAATCCGACAATTGATAATTACGATACGAGAGACCGGTTTTCCAAAGAACATACGGATATCCCATTTTGAAATGATTTTGTACCATCCTAAATGTCCGAAATTCCTGTTCCAATTGTATACACGGGTTAAGGGACTCTCAAAGTGTATTCTATTCGCGCCCCAATAAATCAGTATTGAAACAAAGTCAGCCCAATTAAATTAATCCGACGATTGATAATTAACGTACAAAAAAAGCCGTTTTCCAAAGAATATACAGATATCCCATTTTGAAATGATTTTGTACCATCCTAAATGTCCGAAATGTCCCGTTCCAATTGCATGCACGGGTTAATGGGTAACCAAAGTGTATTTTATTTGCGCCCCGAATAAATCGGTATTGAAACAGAGTCATCCCCATTAAATTAATCCAACGATTGATAATTAACGTACAAAACATTCGTTTTCCAAATAACATACGGATATCCCATTTTGAAATGATTTTGTACCATCCTAAATGTCCGAAATGTCCCGTTCCAATTGCATACACGGGTTAAGGGACATCCAAAGTGTATTCTATTCGCGCCCCGAATAAATCGGTATTGAAACAGAGTCAGCCCAATTAAATTAATTCAACGATTGATAATTACGAAACAAAAAAGCCGTTTTCCAAAGAAAATAAGGATATCCCATTTTGAAATGATTTTGTACCATCCTAAATGTCCGAAATGTCCCGTTCCAATTGTATACACGGGTTAAGGGACTCTCAAAGTGTATTCTATTCGCGCCCCAATAAATCAGCATTGAAACAAAGTCAGCCCAATTAAATTAATCCGAAGATTGATAATTAACGTTAAAAAAAAGCCGTTTTCCAAAGAACATACGGATATCCCATTTTGAAATGATTTTGTACCATCCTAAATGTCCGAAATGTCCCGTTCCAATTGCATACACGGGTTAATGGGCAACCAAAGTGTATTTTATTTTCGCCCCGAATAAATCGGTATTGAAACAGAGTCATCCCCATTAAATTAATCCAACGATTGATAATTAACGTACAAAACATTCGTTTTCCAAAGAAAATACGTATATCCCATTTTTAAATGATTTTGTACCATCCTAAATGTCCGAAATGTCCCGTTCCATTGCATACACGGGTTGAGGGACATCCAAAGTGTATTCTCTTTGCGCCCCGAATAAATCGGTATTGAAACAGAGTCAGCCCATATAATTAATCCGACGATTGATAATTACGATACAAAAGACCGGCTTTCCAAAGAAAATACGGATATCCCATTTTAAAACGATTTTGCCTACAAAGGGCTAATCGAAAAATGTTTCATATAAAGCGCCCCGAGAAAATCTGTTGATTGAAAAACCCAGCCCAATTTTTTTCCTAATGCAGTTGGAGGAATTAGGCAGCCTTGTATAAGGACACACTGCAGACCTCACACCGGGAAACACTGTTCTATCAATCAACATGCAGATAAGATAATTGACCTCACAAATAAGTCCCCAGCGGCACTCCTGGCCACTGCCAGCCACATGGTCGTAAAATTAATGGTTCCCGTGTGGATGGCCTGCTCGAGCTGAGGCAAATGTATCAGCCCATAGATCAGCCACCAGCCAATCCATATACAAGTAGTCTGGTATAGCCATATGGTTTATGGTGCGATTATGTGCTGAAATATGGGTGGACAGTTTTTTTGGAACACAATACAGACGGAGTATTAGTTTTTCCTTCCTAGTGTAGATACCGCACTCATCCACAAACTGTCCCTGATTATGTTGATTAAAGGTACATGATGCCCCCAGTTTCGTTTTTGTGCAGAAAGTCCCATAGCAAGGGCTGTCAGCGCCAGCCGACATGGCTCTCATGTGTCGCAGTCTAAAGATACCTTAACAGGGATGGATTTTGACAAACTATAACTTGTTGGATAGCGGATGAATAGGCCAACAAGTTGACAAATCGGCAAGGCTGCACTCTTGAAACTTTTTGAAGTGAGCTCCAGACGTAGGCACATGATGCCCCCAGTTTCGTTTTGCAGTAAGTCCCATAGCAAGGGCTGTCAGCGCCAGCCGACATGGCTCTCATGTGTCGCGGTCTAAAGGTACCTTAACATGGATGGATTTTGGCAAACTATAGCTTGTTGGATAGCAGATGAATAGGCCAACGAGCTGACAAATCGGCAAGGCTGTTCACTTGAAACTTTTTGGAGTGAGCTCCAGACGTATGTACATAATGCCCCCAGTTTCGTTTTTGTGCAATAAGTCCCATAGCAAGGGCTGTCAGCGCCAGCCGATACGGCTCTCATGTGTCGCGGTCTAAAGGTACCTTAACAGTGTAGATACCGCACTCATCCACAAACTGTCCCTGATTATGTTGATTATAGGGACATGATGCCCCCAGTTTCGTTTTTGTGCAGTAAGTACCATAGCAAGGGCTGTCAGCGCCAGCCGACATGGCTCTCATGTGTCGCGGTCTAAAGGTACCTTAACATAGATGGATTTTGGCAAACTATAGCTTGTTGGATAGCGGATGAATAGGCCAACAAGCTGACAAATCGGCAAGGCTGCAGACTTGAAACTTTTTGAAGTGAGCTCCAGACGTAGGTACATGATGCCCCCAGTTTCGTTTTGCAGTAAGTCCCATAGCAAGGGCTGTCAGCGCATGCCGACATGGCTCTCATGTGTCGCGGTCTGAAGGTATCTTAACATAGATGGATTTTGGCAAACTATAGCTTGTTGGATAGCGGTTGAATAGGCCAACAAGCTGACAAATCGGCAATGCTTCAGACTTGAAACTTTTGGAGTGAGCCCCAGACGTAGGCACATGATGCCCCCAGTTTCGTTTTGCAGTAAGTCCCATAGCAAGGGCTGTCAGCGCCAGCGGACATGGCTCTCATGTGTCGCGGTCTAAAGGTACCTTAACATGGATGGATTTTGGCAAACTATAGCTTGTTGGATAGCAGATGAATAGGCCAACAAGCTGACAAATCGGCAATGCTTCAGACTTGAAACTTTTGGAGTGAGCCCCAGACGTAGGTACATGATGCCCCCAGTTTCGTTTTTGTGTAGTAAGTCCCATAGCAAGGGCTGTCAGCGCCAGCCGACATGGCTCTCATGTGTCGCGGTGTAAAGGTACCTTAACATGGATGGATTTTGACAAACTATAGCTTGTTAAATAGCGGATGAATAGACCAACAAGCTGACAAATCGGCAAGGCTTCAGACTTGAAACTTGTGGAGTGAGCCCCAGACGTATATGTTTTAATAAATCATGCTGAACAAGGCAAGGGCAAATTCACCAAAACGTTCCCTACTGTTCAGACATATTTCAGCACGATAATTTTATCTGCACGCTCATTAAAGTGTCAGGTTTATTTGGAGTGAGGAATGGCATTCATATATTACAAGATAAGCGCCGGGGGAGGGTGATTGTATCTACTCATCAAAGTGTCGTGTTTATTTGGTATGGTGTGATGAATGCCATTTCACATACAAGATAATGAAAAGCGTATATATGTATGTTTCTGTAATGTAAGTGATTTTATTTTCCATATTGAGCAACATGCAATTTTTAAAGTTGGCATGTTATTGTAATTTCATTGATCTTATGGGTATTGAAATACGAAATCTAATATACACCGCTATTGGGATTTACCCACATGAGTGAATTTGTCCATGTCCATGATTTGACCACACTGTAATGAAGTCAAACCCTATTTCTATCGACTATATGCAACCTCTTCAACTATTAAAAGTGATGCATTTTGTTGTTCTGATAAACAAGATGGGAAATTGGACTGGGATATATATAGGCCTATATTTCGACTGACTTCTGATGCAGCTTATAACAACATATGGTCGAGGCCGATTGTTGAATGACGGAACTTCCACGTTCATTACATTTGGTATCTTTCATGTGCTATACAGGTACTTCTTGGATTAATAAATTCAAGGTCATCCAACCCTTACATATTTTAAAAACAATGGATAACAAAAACGGTAAAAGTAAAAGGGTGACAGAAGAGAATTTTTGTCATTAAAGGGAATATACAACATTTGCAAACATCGAAAAATAAAACTACCATTTTTTTACGAAATACCTTACTAGGATGTTGGTAAATGACAGTCTAAAGCATCCTGTAAATTTATGGCACCATGTGTGAAGTCATTTTCAAGAAAAGTGGTGTTTTGTATAAATTGCCAACGGTGGTCGGCCGACCACCGTTGGAAAAACCTTACTATTTTCAACTACTGCTCCAAATTTACGATTTTTTTTTTCAGTCCAAATTTTATTTGGTATTGGTTACATGATCATGAACGGGTGCAGGCCAGTTAGACCATGGTTAGACTGGTTCCATTACCTTACAATTTTCCGGCATCTATAAATGGATCCATTTCATCTTTAGTGGAGTCAAGGAACCAGACTGCTTGAACATTTTAGTATTTCTTGGTTTTTCCAGTATTTTCGAACACAAAAACTTCAAACATGTCAGTGTAACAATATTTCATCTGTTATACTAACCCCTCAAATAGTTCATTTCTGAAAATTACAGCAAAAGCCAATGATGTACATTCCCTTTAACGATGGAACAAATTCATTCCAATAAATCCTAAGCCGGAAATCCGTATTTCTGATAAATATGTTTGTTTTGCCTGTATTTTAGCCTCGGTATGAAATTAATTGGGCTGAGACTGTTTCAATACCAATTTATTCGGGGCGCTTATAAAATAAACTTTGAAAGTCATTTCACCCTCTTATCCATTCAGATCTGAATACTTTTGTAATTAACGATGAAACAAAATCGTTTGAAAATACGGCTTTCCGATTCAATCAATGTCAATGGCTGGCAAAAAGCCTGATCTCCGTCTAATTAATAAATTAATTGGGCTGTGCTTTTTAACAGATTTTCTCGGTGCGCTTATAAAATCTTTGTTGATCATCTCTTTGAAAGATTGTTTAAAAAAATGAAATTTCTGTCATTAACGATGGAACAAATTCATTCCAAAGCCGGAAATCCGTATTTCTGATGAAAAATGTTTGTGTTGCCTCAATTTTAGCCTCAGTATGAAATTAATTGGGCTGACACTGTTTCATTTCGGATTTATTCGGGACACGATTACAATACACTTTGGATGTCCCTTTACCCGTGTATGTAATTGGAACGGGACATTTCGGACATTTAGGATGGTACAAAATCATTTCAAAATGGGATATCCGTATTTTCATTGGAAAACCGTTGTTTTGTATCGTAATTATCAATCGTCGGATCAATTTAATTGGGCTGACACTGTTTCAATGCTGATTTATTCGGGGCGCGAATAGAATACACTTTGAATGTCCCTTAACCCTTGTATGCAATTGGAACGGGACATTTCGGACATTTAGGATAGTACAAAATCATTTCTAAATGGGATATCCGTATTTTCTTTGGAAAACGGCTGTTTTGTTTCGTAATTATCAATCGTCGGATTAATTTATTAGGCTGACACTGTTTCAATGCTGATTTATTCGGGGCGCGAATAGAATACACTTTGAATGTCCGTTAACCCGTGTATGCAATTGGAACGGGACATTTTCGGAAATTTAGGATGGTACAGAACCATTTCAAAATGGGATATCCGTATTTTCTTTGGAAAACGGCTGTTTTGTTTTGTAATTATCAATCGTTGAACTAATTTAATTGGGCTGACGCTGTTTCAATACCGATTTATTCCGGGCGCAAATAGAATACACTTTGGATGTCTTTTAACCCCTGTATGCAATTTGAACGGGACATTTCGGACATTTAGAATGGTACAAAATCATTTCAAAATGGGATATCCGTATGTTATTTGGAAAACCGGTCTTTTGTATCGTAATTATCAATTGTCGGATTAATTTCATTGGGCTGACTCTGTTTCAATACCGATTTATTCGGGGCGCGAATAGAAAACACTTTGAGAGTCCCTTAACCCGTGTATGCAAGTGGAACGGGACATTTCGGACATTTAGAATGGTACAAAATCATTTCCAATTGGGATATCCGTATTTCGTTGAAACCGGCTGTTTTGTATCGTAATTATCAATCGTTGGATTCATTTCATTGGGCTGACTCTGTTTCAATATACCGATTTATTCGGGGCGCGAATAGAATACACTTTGAAAGTCCCTTAACCCGTGTATGCAACTGGAACGGGACATTTCGGACATTTAGGATGGTACAAAATCATATTAAATTGGGACATCCGAATTTTCGTTGTAAAACGGCTGTTTTGTATTGTAATTATCAATCGTTGGATTAATTTCATTGGGCTGACTCTGTTTCAATACCGATTTATTCGGGGCGCGAATAGAATACACTTTGGATGTCCCTCAACCCGTGTATGCAATTAGAACGGGACATTTCGGACATTTAGGATGGTACAAAATCATTTCAAAATGGGATATCCGTATTTTCGTTGGAAAACCGGTCTTTTGTATTGTAATTATCAATCGTTGGATTAATTTCATTGGGCTGACTCTGTTTCAATACCGATTTATTCGGGGCGCGAATAGAAAACACTTTGAAAGTCCCTTAACCCGTGTATGCAAGTGGAACGGGACATTTCGGACATTTAGAATGGTACAAAATCATATTAAATTGGAATATCCCAATTTTCGTTGTAAAACGGCAGTTTTGAACGTTAATTACCAATCGTTGGATTAATTTCATTGGGCTGACTCTGTTTCAATATACCGATTTATTCGGGGCGCGAATAGAATACACTTTGATAGTCCCTTAACCCGGGTATGCAATTGGAACGGGACATTTTGGACATGTAGGATGGTACAAAATCATTTCAAAAAGGGATATCCGTATTTTCTTTACAAAATCCGGTCTTTTGTATTGTAATTATCAATCGTTGGATTAATTTCATTGGGCTGACACTGTTTCAATACCGATTTATTCGGGGCGCGAATAGAATACACTTTGAGAGTCCCTTAACCCGTGTATGCAATTGGAACGGGACATTTCGGACATTTAGGATGGTACAAAATCATTTCAAAATGGGATATCCGTATTTTCGTTGGAAAACGGCTGTTTTGTACGTAAATTATCAATCGTTGAATTAATTTCATTGGGCTGACTCTGTTTCAATACCGATTTATTCGGGGCGCGAATAGAATGCACTTTGAGAGTCCCTTAACCCGTGTATGCAAGTGGAACGGGACATTTCGGCCATTTAGAATGGTACAAAATCATTTCAAATTGGGATATCCGTATTTCGTTGGAAACCGGCTGTTTTGTATTGTAATTATCAATCGTTGGATTAAATTCATTGGGCTGACTCTGTATTAATACCGATTTATTCGGGGCGCGAATAGAATACACTTTGAGAGTCCCTTAACCCGTGTATGCAATTGGAACGGGACATTTCGGACATGTAGGATGGTACAAAATCATTTCAAAATGGGATATCCGTATTTTCTTTGCAAAAACCGGTCTTTTGTATTGTAATTATCAATCGTTGGATTAATTTCATTGGGCTGACTCTGTTTCAATACCGATTTATTCGACGGGCGCGAATAGAATACACTTTAACAGTCCCTTAACCCGTGTATGCAATTGGAACGGGACATTTCGGACATGTAGGATGGTAC